>CM076577.1:982309066-982444992 GCA_034641835.2 Pinus albicaulis | reverse complement strand
TCGCTGTAGACATTGTTTGAGTGGAAAATAGATCGCCATTCATAACAATCACAAGTCTCACCAATCCTTTGAACATTGAGCAAGATCAAGAATGCACGCCACATTAAGTGGTCTTGTTATTTGCATTTCAATTAAGTGTTGAAAAGGAAGAACGAGTAAACTAGCACATTACCTTCCATTACCACTAGCAATCGGATTGATAGTGTTGATAATAAATTCATAAGAAGTTGTTCCCTTCATAGAATTTCAAAGCCAACAAAATAGAAATTGGGAAAGTATACTCTACTTTTGATCCTAAGTATACCATGAGAGTCAATTTCAATGGATTTCCTTTAGGTTTTTTGTCAACTTGTAGGGGCAATGACTATCTGATGCTAGTTGTGGATGGCTCAATAAAATGAGACATCCTCCCATCTATACTCCCATCTATAAAGGCACACAAAGGGTTTGAACCTTCAACCAAGATCCCAATCAAATCAAACATCACACACTGAATTGCAAGAAGGTAACATGTAATTGAACCCTGAACCTTGTTAACGAAAAATTAAAAAAATAAATAAAACTCCTCAGTCTTCTATGTTGGAAAAGCTCAAAGTACTTATGACCATTTGTAACTGGAAATAAACCTCCATTTTTTTTTGTGCAAGAAAGTCTGACCCAAATCATATTGTCAAAGAACCAAACTCAAAAGAATGCATGGCAACTTTTACAGAGTTTTGTGAGAGCTCACATGTCTACGATGTAGACAAAAATGACTACACTGGGCTCTGTATACTACTGTAATAGAATTTGGTCGCATGCATACCAAGTGACATTGGGCCTATCCCTTGGTTGCTCAGATATCCACAACCACTTCAGAATCAAACTTATTATTTCGTCTCATGAAAAGTCCAATATGAATCACATGTCGAAAAAATGCAACACATGTAAAATATCTTGTTTAATTGGATTGATCCACAACACCGTGTCGCAACTACATCAATTAGAACTAGTTTCCACTACAGGCTCCAGCATATGACCATCAAGAGCATGCATTGTTGTTAACAATGAGAGTAGCAATAGCTCGTTCTATGATCTTTTTGCTGGTCCTTTTAAAAAAAAATGAGCGCAGAACAGAGTGCACCTATAATTGTTGTGGTGTGAGTCCCTGTCATAGGATGCACATTCAGGGTAGGGAAGGTAGACAATTATCCCTTTAATTCGATTGATTCTTCATACAAAATTCATAACTCTTTAAACAACCTACCAGATCTGATATTTTATAATGAAGAAAATTACACACGAAATCGTTCTCTGGTGGTCCAATTTCGAGTAGTACATACCTGAGTAACTTCAGCAGAGGCAACCCATATGAAAACCACAACGCCAATCATCACCGGCCCTGATCTGTATTGCCGGTATTTCCAATCCACCAGCCCTACTCTGTATTGCCATTATTTCCAATCCACCAGCCCTACTCTATATTGCCATTATTGCCAATCCATTATTAAGAATGGCCCTCCTCAATCACCTACCAAACAACCAAAGATCGAAACACCGGTGCTCAGAAAATTTTCCACCCTTGGTGTTTGATTATTTGGGTAGTTGTGATAGTAATACTCTGAACACACCAAATCTGATATTCCCACTTATGGCCAAACCAAAATTCGAAATTTAGTAGAACTGAATGTCATATATCCAAATTTATTTTCATTACCAATGCATGAAACTATTATATATTAAAAACTAATTATATATTATATCCAAATCTCTTTTGTCATTTTTCTACGTAGATTAAAGTCGAAGATTTTTTAAGCTACCACTTGGATTTTCCGTACGAAGTGTACCATATAAATAAGTCTTAAACCGAATATATATATAATTACGTTAATTAAAGCTGAGTATTAAATTGAAAAGGTAAAGGTTCTTTGCCAATATATTAGTTTGTTAATTAATGCTGATTATTAAATATAAAAAGTAAAGGTCCTTTACAATTATAAACTAATTATATAGTGTATAGTGTAATAAACCAATGGTATGAGAAGAAGGATTAGTATAAAAGTATAAACTATTATATAGTGTAATAAACAAACCAAATATATATATAATTGCGTTAATTAAAGTTGAGTATTAAATTGAAAAGGTAAAGATTCTTTGCCAATATATTAGTTTCTTAATTAATGCTGATTATTAAATATAAAAATTAAAGGTTCTTTGCCAATATATTAGTTTTCTAATTAACGTTGATTATTAAATATAAAAAGTAAAGGTCTTTTGCTATTATAAACTAATTATATATTATAAACTATTATATAGTGTAATAAACCAAATGGTATGAGAAGAAGGATTAGTATAAAAGTATAAACTATTATATAGTGTAATAAACCAACCGAATATATATATATATATATATATATATATATAATTGCGTTAATTAACGTTGAGTATTAAATTGAAAAGGTAAAGGTTCTTTACCAATATATTAGTTTGTTAATTAATGTTGATTATTAAATATAAAAAGTAAAGTTCCTTTGCAATTATAAATTAATTATATATTATAAACTAGTATATAGTATAAACTAATGGTATGAGAAGAAAGATTAGTATAAAAGTATAAACTATTATATAGTGTAATAAATTGATAGTATAATGGTACGAGAACATGGTATGGGAAGAAGAAGGATTAGTCTAAAATTATTATATAGTTTGAGGTGGTCTAATAGTTAAGGGTGTGTGTTTCCTTTTAAGAGGTGACATGTTTAAAATGAAAGAGGGTAAAGTATGTATGTTTTCATAGTCTTAGCAGTCAAATCACTGCTTGGAGTTGGGTCCCTTGTTCCACAAACAAGAGGTCTCATACACCAATTTGGAGTCTAGCTTGATCGTGACCTTAAAATTGGATAATAATAATAATAATAATATGGTAAAAGGGTAATAAAACTATTATATATTGTAATATTATATATATATGGTATAATGTCAAGTCTCACTAGCACAATCGGTTGAGGATGGGCCTCGTCAGCAAGGCGGCCCAGAATCAAACCTCATGGGGGGTGGTTGTGTCTTGTGCTAGGGGAAGGAGACATGCTAAAAAATCTAGTCAGCTTAGGGCTGATGTGGCCTAGGCCAGGTGCGATACCTGAGTGACTTTGATGGCTAATTAGATGCCCCCAGGTCGTGGCTCCTCAAGCCACAGGTCAAGCCTGGAGGATCACAAACAACTTAACAAACAAACAAAACAATTATATAGTGTATAAAACTATTATAATTTTAGCATTATAAATGGATTCATAGACTCTTCTAAGGGGTCATTGAATTCATGTACCTAAATTTTAACACTAGATGGATTTAGAGAACCCTTTATCTCTAAATCTTAATGCTACAATTTGATTCAGAGACCATGGGGTCTTTGAATCCATCTGTAGTGTTAAAATTTAGTGAAATGTAACACTTCAATATCAAAATTGCAATTCTTCATTTCCGGAGTGACACTATAAAAAATGACTAGCGTAAATGACTAATTCATATACTTGTTGTACTTGTTAGTTGGTCATATTTTTATTCCTGGACTATAGTAGCCATTTAAGTTAATCCTTTTGTATTTAGTCACTTATTATCTATTCATATATTTTAGTCGTGGACTAAATTAGTCATTTAAGTTAGTCGTTTTTAGTTGGGTCATTTCTTATCTAGTCGTATATTTTATCCCTAGACTAAATTAGTCATTTAAGCTAGTCATTTTTAGTTCGATCACTTAAAGTTGCTCAATTTTAGTAGTAATTCACTTTAAATAATTGCGGCGACTAACTTTTTTAGTCACCTAGTCACTAATTTCATCTTTTTTTACTAGTGTCGAATTATCGTATTTTATTATTTTTAACTTTTCCATTTTTGCAACGATTCAAAACAATGTGATTTGTGGATTTAATCCTATCAAGTTTCTAATTATTTCCTGTAAATTTGGAAACAGTTTTCAGTGGCTGAAAAAGTGGTGTGAATGGTTGCAGAGAAACATAGATAAGAAGTTGGCAAACATGGAAACAAAGCTATTAGTTCTGAAGGTCAAAGTTAATCAGATGGATTCCCTGAGCCTGAGATCAAGTTTTTAAGACTAGGAAGTTGGTAAAGGTATGCAAAATACTGAGTTTCGAGTTCCAGCGACGCAAGGAGAAAATACTTCCTAAGTGGCAAAAGAGAACTTGGGTGTAGCCATAGAAGTTGGGCCCTCTGGTGATTTTTAATTTTCAACATTTTAATCAATGTATTGAAAGTTTTCTCTTCTTTTTTTTGAGGAGGTTGTAGAATTTACGGTAGATATCTGACTGTAGAATTGTAGTCAAGAGAAATATCTGTAAGAATTTTTTTTATGGATGTATTGGAATAGTGAAACCTTTGAAAACATAGAAAAATGTAAATAGGTTTGTCAAGTGTTGTGACTGTACTTATGTTACTTTGACTAAACCCCATGATGAAATTATTGATGATGAGGATGCAGAGGAGGGTATCACGGTTTTCCATGACAAAAACAGTGACAAGGCAAACAGTGGCATTGGTGAGACAGATGAGATTAGGATTAGCGATTACAGCTATGATGAGGCAAAATACCTTAGCAAAGAAATTGAGGATGGATCCCCAACTCTCAAAGAGGTCTTCAAGATCAGAGAAATTATTGCGAACCCATATACATTAGTGTTTCTTATAAGTTAAATATCTGATAGTTTTATTGAGTCAATTCTTGCAAGAAATATTCCTTTGATGGGTGTGTTTATTTGTCTCTCTCCATAGTTAATCCTCTTTTTTGTTGTAGCCTGTTACTGAATTGTATGAGTGCTTGAGAAGATTGGAATTGATTCAACTCACATTGGAAACCCTCAAGGTATGTTTTTTCAGTCATAGAAAAACATAGTTAAACAGAGTTCTCTCTCTTTTGGGTTTGGAGGTGTTCTTTTACGTGTCATTTGAAGTCAAACACCCCTCTTCCAATTTCTTCAATAATCAACATGTTTTGCAATGGTGTTTTCCATTCAGGAAACTCAGATAAGGAAACAATTTAATTAGTTACGGAAGCACAATTCAAAATAAATTCAGTATATGGTGAAGAGACTTATCCAGTATTTTAAGCCAAAACATTCTAGTTCAATGTTGAAAGCATGGATAATCTAATGGTGAAATCCAAGAATTGGTTGTGCAGAAATGTAGTTTTAGTCTCATCAACTTCTTTATGGCTTTATGGCTTTGATTCTGGTTTATTTAACCTGACTTCTACTTACCTAAGTGAACACTAAATTTTTATTTTCTCTTGATGGTTGTTTTAGCCTATTTTTAAAGCATTATAATGCATGTACATAATGTAATTTTTTTATATATTAATGAAAAGTATAATTTTATTTTTGAGTAAAAAAAAGAGACTTCAAGCTTTGTTGTTGACAATGTGGATGAATCGGAATATGTATATTTCTCCTCCAAGATATGTATATATATAATCAAATGATTTATAATCATGAATAATATTTATGGAGAAAGGTAGAATTATCATATTTTACTATTTTTAACTTTTCTATTTTTGAAATGATTCAGAACAATGTGATTTGAGGATTTAATCCTATCAAGATTCTAATTATTTCCTGTAAATTTGGATAACACAAAAGTCATAAAAGTTATCTTATCGTATAACTAAGAAACTAGAAACTTGATCTTATCGTATAACTAGAAACTTGATCCAAATTTCCTGATCAGACTGATAAGTTATGTCTTAGTTATTCAAGTTTCTAATTATTTCCTATAAATTTGGATTATTTCAAGACTGATAACTAATTTTTGTCTTAGTTATTCAAGACTAATAAATTTCTCACCTAAACAGCGTAGGTTTACAAGAATTTTGTGTGGTTTCAAGATTCTCGATTTCAAGAATAGGGAAAAGATTGAATGTGAATGGTGATAACATAAGTGTTCATGATATCAATGAGCACGGGGCATTCATGGGCATTTAAGTAGTGTGGGTGAGGAGTTTAGAGAAGATATACACTATCATTAGAGAGGATATATGAGAATTCAATAAATTTTACAAGATAGAAGGGAAAGCTGATTTATAGCGATCACTGTGTCGATGATATCAATGAGCACATGGGCATTTAAGTGTTGTCGGTGAGGTATCCAGAGGAAAAATCTACATACTATTATTATTGAAGCTAGATGCATAGGCACTGTATGAATTGTCTTCATAGTATTGATTTTGGCATATTCTTTGGAATGAGGTAACTTTTAAGATTGGTGTTGTTGTATTGACTTTGGCATCCTTGTCACTTTAATGTTGTTCAAATTGTTTTTTATATATTTCTCAAAATTAACTGTCTTCACAGTATTGATTTTGACAATCTTCTTTGGAATCAAGCAACTTTTAAGATTGTTGTTGTAATATTGACTTTGGCATCTTGTTTTGGATCACTTTACTGTTGTTCAAATTGTTTTTGGTATATTTCTCAAAATTGCAATTTGTGTGGTTCAAAGATTCTTCATAAAAGGGATTTTTTTTCGAAGATGTGTTCTGAGTTAGAGACCTCACAAACTGAAAAAAGGTGTACACCAATTAACACCATGCTCAAAGTCCAACGGGAGGCATGAGTGCAGTTGGGATGCCGCAGACCTAACTACATTGTGAACATTTATTGAATTCTCATAGAGCAGTTGTGAACATTAAACACACACGGTTTCTTGTTGTGAATAGGTGAGAAACATTAATTTGAGTGATGCACTCCAATTTGTTAATATTTTCTGCATCCCATTAGGACTTTTTGGCCTCCTTCTATGTACTGCAATGGCGATTTCACAACATTTTTTATTGGTAGAACAATATTTTTCTTGAAAGGGACAAGATCAAATATAGCGGATTCCCCTATTTTATCGGGCTACAGCAGTTGGCATTGTATCAACTTTAGTTTGAAGCAGCGTATGAAACATATAAAAAGGATTGTAGTGTATGTATGATCCACACGTAACATCTGCAGTTATTTGTAACTAGAAAGGTCATATTTATCAGAGCAGAGGGTCAAATCTCTCAAACAACAGAGCAATCGATGGCATCAAACGTTCTAGGGTTTCTCAATGACAAGAACATATTAGTGTCCGGATTGACTTGTTTGCTTGGAAAAAGTGTTATAAACGTTAATGCCCATTTTATAAAGTATTATAAAATTTAATGCCCATTTTTTACTCAAACATATGATTTTGTTTTCATGAAGCTAATTGGTGTTTATCTTGGCGCATTTTTCCTGGAGAAAATCTTCTATACACAGCTTGGCATTGAGCGTATTTTTGTTTTGCTAAGAGCGAAAGATGTGGCATCTGCCAGAATCCGTTTTAAAAACGAAGTAAGAAATCGCAGTACTGAGCTTCTTGCTCGAAGATATTATATCCTCACACTCAGCTAATTAATTTCTATTCTTGCTACAGGTTATGAAATTGGAGTTGTTCAAGACTTTGAGGGAGCAACATGGAGAAGAATTCGAAAGCTTCATATTGTAGAAATTTGTTCCACTAGTTGGAGACATTGTAGCAGATGATAGCCTCAGAATCGATTCTTAGAGTACCAGGGAAGACCTCTGGGAAAATCTGGACGCCATTGTGAATAATGCAGCAAGCACAGTGCTTGATGACAGGTTTCTTTGGTTTCTCCTACCTAGTTATTTAGTTGTTTATTTCACTTAAACTTGAGGAATCAACAACTACTCAGTCACTCTAGAGTTTCCTCGACACCTCTTGGGCCTACTACTTGTCCTTCTTGGGCATCTTAATATTGATTTTTGCTACCACTATACAACCTACTAGTTGTCCTCTGGCTCTGGCATTTATTGATTTCTGTTATCACTATAATTTTGGGTCTACTACTTGTCTTTCATTTTTAAGCAGATTGCCATTACAGTTGTATGGGAAATATATTTCTTAGGTTATATTTTATTGAATGTTGTTGGGAATATATGGACCACCACGGTTAGATTTCTTTTTTGGGATATACCTTATTGAATATTGTTGGGCATATACTTCCCACGGTTAAATTTAAATCTAACCATGGGCAATATATACCCAACAACCATGGGCAGTATATGCCCAACAACATTTAATAATGTATAGCCCAATAAATAAAGCTAGCCTTATACAATTGGGGCTTAAAACCTGTTTTCCCCATACATCTCTATGTGAATTCAGATTCTGGAGATTCCATATCTTTATTGCCCCTACTACTATACATGTGGGCCTACTACCTATCTTCCTTGGGTATCCTTATGTTCATTTAGATTTAAATTGGGGCATACAACCTTTCTTACTTGGAAATTTTGCTTATTTTTATGTAGATTTCCACTACCATTATAACTTTTGGGCCTACAACATATCCTCCTCAATGATCTTTATGTAGATTCAAATTCTATTCCGGAATTTGATTGCATCTCGATATCAATTGCCCCTACCACTATACATATGAGGCCTATTACCTATTCTCTTCAGGAATCTTTAAACGGATTCAGATTCCATTCCAAAATCTAACCGTTACCACTGTACTGCTAGGCCTGCTACATGTTCTCATATCCCATCTTTATATATTCTCAAATGGACTATAATGGACAGAAATTCAAGAAGTAGAATTGAACCTTAAATCTCTTGATTTTACAAAATTTCACACAATTTCACATCAATATGATGACCCATTGAAATGCCACGTGACAGTCTGCCTACCTACTTACTTATGTCGATTATAAGAAAGTGTTTATAAATCTAGCTACTTAGTTATGTTTATTATAGGAAAGTGTTAACAAATCTAGTTACTTAGTTATGTTTATTATAGGAAAGTATTTATAAAGTGTATCTTCCTTCAACTACATTCTTGCAAAATGCAGATATGATATTTCTCTCAACGTCAATGCAAAGGGAGCAAAGAATATTGTGGAATTTGCCAAACGATGTCGTAAACTTCAAATCCTCCTGCATGTCTCCACTGGTATGCAGACAAATTCTGATCTGACATGAAACTATATATTGTGGCTTTAATCAGTAAAACATGTGATATTTACTAGAATTATAAATAAAACATACAATCGTGAACAAATTATATATATCATTCCGGAACTACGCTAACCGATATTTCTTAATGAACAAAAGCTTACGTTGCCTTACGTGGAAGTGGAAAATAAAAGAGAGGCATGCGGGAAGGCTTGCCAAGTGTTGTGACCGTACTGGCATTTTCGAAGCAAAACCCTATGATGAAATTATTGATGCTGACGATGCAGAGGAGGGTATCACGAGTTGCCATGACAAAAATAGTGACAAGGAAAATAGCGGCATTGGTGAGACAGATGGGATTAGTATTAGCGATTATAGCTATGATGAGGCTAGAGCCGTCAGAAAAGAAATTGAGGATGGATCCCCAACTCTCAAAGAGGTCTTCAAGATTAGAGACATTATTGCGAACCCATATACGGTAGTGTTTCTTGTAAGTTAAATATCTGATATTTTTATTCAGTCAATTCTTGCAAGCAATATTCCTTTGATGGGTGTTTTTATTTGTCTCTTCCATAGTCAATCCTCTTTTGTGTTGCAGCCTGTACTGAGTTGTATGAGTGCTTGAGAATATTGGAATTGATTCAACTCACAGTGGAAACCATAAAGGTATTCTTTTTCAGTAATAGACAAACAGATTTAAATAGAGTTCTCTCTCTTTTGGGTTTGGAAGTGTTCTTTTACGTGTCATTTTAAGTCAAACACCCATCTTCCAATTTTTTCAATAATCAACATGTTTTGCAATGGTGTGTTCCATTCAGGAAACTTAGATAGGGAAACAAGTTAATCAGTTGCAGAAGCACAATTCAAAATAAATTCAGTATATGGTGAAGAGATTTATCCAGTATTTTAAGCCAAAACCTTCTGGTTCAATGTTGAAAGCATGGATAATATAATGGTGAAATCCAAGAATTGGTTATGCAGAAATGTAGTTTTAGTCACAGCAACTTCTTTATGGATTTATGGCTTTGATTCTGGTTTATTTAATCTGACTTAGACCTACCTAAGTGAACACTAAAAGGTGTAAATGTGCTTACTGCTTCGGTATGATGTACTGCAGTGGCTTGAAAGAGATTGCAGATGAGTGGATGAAGACCACTGAAAATATTGTTGTAGCTGCAAGTGCAGGTATGGTATTGTTCCAGAGCAGTTACCTAATTTTCCCTATGTTCTAATACCAAGGCTTTTGTTTTTAAATATTTTGTTTTTTTCATATACATTATTTTGCATGTCGCAGTTACCTTCCCAGATTGTGTTTCACCTGCAATTGCAAATGATGAAAATGGACTCCCTTCACCCCCACTTGACGAGTGGGAATTTCTGTCGACCCAAACGACTTCAATAGAAATATCTCATGTAGTCTTCAAATATGTGTAGAGTTTGGTATCTTCCTCAATGTGCTTGAAGCTGAGATATATCATATCAATTGGTCATGGAAGAAATTGGGTTTTTTCCATGACCAAGTGATATCTCAGCTTCCATAACATTGAGGAAGAGACAAACCCTAAGTATGAAAGAGACAAACCCTGAACATGAAAAGGCGATAATGGTTAGTCTTTGTAAGAAATTGATGTGTGATTGCATTTTCTAATTTTTGTATCTATATTTTGATTGTGAGCTTTTTGTGAATAAATTGTTTTATGATTGTTTTATGTGCTTGGAAATAAAGATATTCAATGTCATGGATGATAATGGGATTAAGTTACTCTTGCCTTCCAGCTTCTTAATATTTTTGTGGCTTGATTCCATAATGCATACTCTATTTTGTGGCTATTAAGTTATTTGTTATTATTTTTGAATTGTGATCATTCATGACATTCTTTTCTGTCGATGTAGACCCTCATGCAGTTGAAAATTCTAAGAAAGATGGATATGATGATTATTATGATGCTGGTGGAAAATAATGTACAATAAAACGACCCAATAAAATAAAGCAATCAGCTCAGCAGAGTAATCTGGTGAGGGATATCAGTGCTTTCTATGAGCCAGAAACAAAGAAAGAGAGGGGGGAATTGGAAAGGAATACTCAAATTCATGTTTTCAGGGAGCAGGGACATAAGTTGAGAAACTCAAGTCGTATGGTGGCCAATTCTAAATATAAATTATCTAGAGACAATGTGCAGCAACACCCAGATTTGGACAAGAATCAGACCAAGCCTGATTCCTTTCCTCTCCCAAATGTAAGAAAACTAGAATATATGTGGATAATCCTCTGTCAACGTAAATTCCTATGACAACACCGAAATTAAGTGTAAAAAATTAGTGTAAATTGGGCAATCAACTGTAATTTCAAATGCCATATAATTTTTTGTTATTTTTTTTTATCAAGGAAGCCAATTCCATGTATACAAAGGTGTTGAAATGGTGGAGCTAACCACTGGATATGAATTTATTTTTCCAGCATTTAATGTGATTCAACCTTTTCAATTTATATGTAAGAGATTAAACTCTCTTGTAAGATGGAGAAATATCGTGCATTTTTCTCTTACCTCATAATAGTCATGAAATGAAGTTCCAAATGAGGATCTAGAATGTTCAAATTCAATGACATGAATTTATTTTCAGCGAATATATGTGTGATGATTTATTATTTTCAAGGTTTATTTCCAGAATTGTTAAGTTTCAGAATTTTTTTTTTCGCTTAGATTTAAAATGACTAGTGTTAGCTTAAAAAAAAATGGAATTTATTCTTTTTTTCCATAAAAAATAGAGTTTTAAGGTAATTAAAATCACTATTTGGGAACTTGAAATGTTGAAACCACCTTAAAATAGCATTTAAAATTATTTGTTTATTTTTTTTAAATATTTTCTCATATCGTCTCTAGAGAGACAATAGTTTGAATTATGGACATATAGTCTCTGCAGAGACAATACGTTTTTGATCTCAGCTATTGTCCATAAAGATACAAATTTTGTTGTCTCTACAAAGACAAAAATGAAAGTGTCTCTACGGAGACAAATTGTAGACAAATGAAATTGTCTCTAGAGAGACAAATGAAATTGTCTCTTAAAAGACAATAACGCCTATGTCTTTATAGAGACAATAATAATATGTGTTCTATATTGTCTTTATAGAGACAATTGTTTGAGACAATAATTTTGAGACACTAAATTTGAGACACCTGCTTAAAGACAATATTTAAGACGATACACAATTTTATTTTTGTCTCTAATTAAGACAATTCACTGTAAAATTGTCTTAAAACACCCCCACATGTAGTAGTGAATCAAGAGTCACCAGAGAGTAATCCCTCTTTAGATGACTTGAATAGATTTGCATGTTGTTTCTTCACATTTATAAACTTGACAAAAACTCCTATTGGTTGCAGCTTCCTTGGGCTTTGCCATTTCACTAGAAGACTCTTTTCACCTCAGAAAACTAGTAGTTGGGATAGATCTCTTTCCTCCCATTCATTGTATAGAGAAGTTGAATGTCAATTGGATGGTTGAGAAGTGAATATATGTTGGTTGAGTTATGGGTCAATGTCATCCATTTACTCAACTAGGTGGATGTGTTCATCTATTAAGTTGCTAAAGTTATGGCACCACAATCACCCAAGAACCCAAAGAAAGATCAACCCGAATGCTTTATCTCCTTGCTGTCTCTTGGATTGAGTGATAATGTCAACAGAAAATTGCCCAACTTATCATATAGAGAATAAATTTAATCTTTCTACTTATGAACATGATACTATTTTTTATTTCCTCTTTTTGAACTTTATTAGCTTGGATGATATTATCATGCAATAATATAGTTGATATTGTTAAATGGAGGTCACTCTTATTTCCCATTAGAAATAAAGAGTGACTAGATTGGGATCTTATTCGCCATTAGAAATAAAGAGTGACTATATTGGGATATTCAAGCCTTTATCAGATAATATCACTCAATAATATAGGTCTTATTTTCCATTAGAAAGAAATGGCTACTAGATTAGGACGCTGATGCTAATGGTGATATTAAAGCATCAAGGTGATATGTTTATTCTTTTTATAAGAGACATACAAAATATTTGTTAATGTATATTATTTCTAAAAATTATATTATTCTAGGCCTTCAATCATGTTTAAAATTGTTATCGATCTGAGATTTATTTTACTTTTATTTGTTGATTGGTGTTCAAAATATAACAATATTGAGAACAATTTTAAACATGGCTCCAATGTCTAATCATACAAATTATAGTTCACAATTATTTTTCTTGAAAGAAAATCTAATAAAAGAAGAGACATTTCCTAACTCCATATTTACATATGCATCACCATTGGACTTGTGTGCCTCCAACTCTTATAAATGTTTGCCTTGCTCTAGAAAAACACGATGTATTACACTCAGATCAGGTGAGGTGGGAGGTTATAAGGCAATTTTCATCCCACATAATTGGTTAATTGATTTTCACTGGAGTTGGAATGATGGTGAGGAAGTGCATGATGGTTCAATGTGATGGTGGTAGTCACAATGATATAGAAGGTGCTTGATCTCAATCCAGGGAAAATGTCTCCACACAATTACCTATAGAATAGGTCCCTATAGAAGTTTGAGAGAAACTTTCCGAGTTTTAGGCATCGCATATAAACTAACCCGACATTTAACACTTTTAACATTTGTGATAAAAGTGGTTTTCTTCATTCGTCCTTACACTACATGTCACCCACGAGAGCGTATCACATGGTTTAAACAATTACCATAACCCACCATAGAGAAATGTGATATACCATTCGTGGTTTTAAAGTCCTCTTTTCAAAACCAATACACAAAATTATGTGTGGAACAAGGTTCGATAATGCATTAATTTCACCCTTTTCAATAAATCAATCGTAAACGAATTTAGAACACTCACTCTCTACAATGAACCCTTAAGCTATTCACTGCTCAACTCAAATACAAACGCAGAAAATAGAAGAATAGTACCAATATATGCAGAATTGATTTTTCGAAGGTTTTCAATGAAATTTAGCACTCAGTAACACGATTTTTTCACAACACACTTCGATCTGTTATTCTCAAAATAGAAATTACAGAGATTTAGCCATTCATGGGTTGATTCATCAATTTTCCAGCTCTTAGTCTCTCTTTTACAACTTTCTCGCTCCCACAACACACGCCCCCCCCCCCCTCACCCCCCCCTTGTTCTATCTATTTCACACATTATATATAAAAATCCAAAACAGTCTTTCTTCTCAAAATAGATTTTATTCCTCAATTAAACGTTATCTTATTTCTCAGTTCTACTTGACTTAATCTCCACGCAGGGAGGAACTAATTTCTAATTTTATTTCCTAATTAATCTAACAAATACAACAAAATAATTTCTCTGATTTAAAATTAAGAGAAAAAATTAATGGCCAATGTTTATCCATCTCATATTTAGAAACAGCATGTGAACATGCAATCACATTGCTGGCTAAGTCTGGATGCTCCTGCATCAGGCTCAAAGGCACTAAAACAAGCAAAGAAAAGTTGATGGAGGTTGGAAAGGTGAGGGAGATGTACCCTCATCTACTGAATAAGTAATCAAGTCTTTTGGGGTCCAAAGGCTTCCCAATGGAGAGGAGTGATCAAGAGTTCAAATTTTTTTCTCAAAATTCAAAATTATAGGATTGGGTTGAAACTAGAATGGTTGCTTAGATCTCGTCTTCCTAATTCTGGCGCTGCAAACGGTTCGAAAAACTGATGTCATATGAGGGATATATCTCTTCTGATTGAAATCCCAAATAGGGAAAATTTGCGACAGGGTTAACAGGGATGCACAGTCAGCAGGGTGGAGGTATAGTCAGCAAAAGGGGAATATTATAAGGAATATTCCTTTCATCAGAACCAACTTCAGGATGAAAAGTGGCGGCCTTTTATTGGTTGAATGGTTGTACGTTGTTTTATTTTGGCTAATCAAGGGGTGACATGTGGCCAGCCTTGAGGCTGCCATGTGTCCCCCAAATGGCATGTTAAAATTTTGGGTGAAGGCCTGCAGGGCTCGACCGCGCGACCTCCGGTAGAGAACGCACATGACACATCCGCCTGAGCTACACATGATTCTTAACATATATGGTAGTCGAGTTGTATTTGAAGTTCAATGAAATGGTGTTTGGGGGTTGGGGACCGCCGGTAGTCCCAACTCGCCAGCGGTCCTTGAAGGAGCTTTCACGTTGCAATGAATTAACACCAACCATAAACGTTACAGTCGATGGCTTAACCGATAGCACTAACCACCCGTGTTCTGAACCCGTGTCACATGCAACAGTAACCACTACATTCTCCGCGCAGTTAATGCTAACTCAACCGAAGTTTAAACAAAGTTCCACCCTTATCCATGGTTCTACCTATAGTTCCGCCAACGGTTATGTAATTGTGTTAGGTGGGTCATGTGCCCAACCAAAAACATTAAATGTAAACGGTTATTTCAGCGGAGATTTGGAGCCCACCTATTTTTGGGCGGATTTCAGTAAATTAACTCCAATTAAGTGGAGTTCTCCACTTTTAGTGGAGCTTTTCTAATTGTAACTGGGAAAAAGAGTAGGAGACTCAATTTTCGCCCATTCAAAGTGAATGAAGAATCATTTTTGACTAATTGGAGCATTATAGAGCCATTGGTGGAGAGAAAACAACCATTAGAGGCCTGCAACTACATGTAATAGCAAAATTTTGAGCATAATGAAAGATAGACATGTCATTGGGAGTTGGACCAGCAAATATAGCCCAGGAGGGGTGAACTGCTTCATCATGCCTGCTGTGTAAATTTCATATGGTGACTTATTTCTCTGTTTTACACTGTTGTTCAGTGTTATTTGTGCTTATTTTCATGCTTCTAATTCACTAAAATCATCTACAATTCATGGTTAAAACCCTCAATCCTTAAGCAAACTAATGACACAAGTCTGCACATGTTTATAAACTGAAAAGACACTTAGCACAACCTAACTAATACAGTCCTTTCACATCAGGAAGTGAGAGAAACGGGAAGTAATAAATCTTCCAATGGTACATGGACCATTATTTTAGCCAATAAATTATTTGGGTTATTTCTATATATTCTCATAATGCATATTTAAATGAAAATTTTGTATATAGGGATGACTTTTATTTACCAAATATTACAACATATGTATTTAAAGATGCATATTTTGTTTGAATACATTTGTTTACATAAAAACTATTAATAATTGTTCATTTAAATTTAAGTATTAATAGATGAAAAATGTTTTTATCTTTATATTATAAAATATTTTTATAATTTTGATCATCTAAATTATTTATTCACAAAATTATAAAGAAAAAATTGTAATCATTTTTTTTATTAATTTCAATATAAACTTTATATTTAAAAAAATGATTGTCATTGTTTTCAAAAGTTTTATAAATAAAAGGAATTATTAGCTTTAGAAATTTCATATGGATTGAATTTCACCACCTTCTATCGAACAAATTGTTTTACTATGTTCATGTTTATATTAAGTTTTTTATTATGTATTTTGTTTCAGTGTATAAGGATGAATCATTTCAAAATCATTTTGGTAGTTTATCTTTACCACTCCAACTATATACAACCAAGTAAACCTAACTTGTCTTTTAATATAAATACTTAAACATTAAACTATATTCAAAATTGATAAATAAATATGAATACATAAATGTATAATATTATACTATAGTATTATAAATTTTATATAATTGTAATTAAATTTAAAACATTAAAGAGAGACGCAACTACATTCCTATTATCGATATTTTTATTAACATAGAGTATGTGCATGCATAATTAATAATTTATTATTTATTATGAATATATTCTTAAATATAAAATATTTTTTTATTATAATGTTACTCTATATATATATATAGAGAGAGAGAGAGAGAAAGTAATCATGTAAATATTGAAAAAAATTATTTAAATTTATTCTATTTGTATAATTTTTTATGGGGAAATATCTTCCAAATCCATTCAAAACAAAAAGTAATATTCATCATATAATTGCTTAATAATAAAAAAACTATATGAAAGGAATTTCACTAGTCATCATACAGCTATAATAAACCACTTATATAATACTTTACATATTCTCAAAAAATCATAGTAAATCATATAACAAACCATAGTGAACCATAACAGTGCATATGTTATCATTTCACAATAATGTTGACATTGAAAGTCATACAATTTTTAGAACGAGAATGAAATTTCAAAAAAAAAGTCATTTCATTTCATTGGAAATTTGTTTAAAAAAAAAACATTTTAACTTTGTAAAATTGTTTGTAAGCCTTGAAGCTATCTCCCCTAAGTTTTCTACCATCTTCCCTATCAAAAACATATACAAATTGTCAAATGGTTGACTTCATCATAAAATCTAGAGATGTAGATTCATTTCAAATTAAATTTAAAATATAACACTATTGTCTATACTCTTTCTTAAGTCAGATGTCTCCTCACATCACATATTTCCTCCCATCGCACACACTTAGCAACCCGCTCAAATTTGAACACAGGTCGCCTTACTAAGAAAATATTTTCTTATACTACTGAGACTGGACAACACTATTGTCTATACTAAATTTTCAAAGTTTTTATTAAATTTTTCTATATTGTATTTTAAAATTTGGTTTTAAATCTAAACTAAAATAAACTATTATTATAAATATATTTGTTTGGTATTTTCTTTTAATAAATTAATTTGTTAAATTTTAATTTTAATTTATATAGATTTCAATGGATTTATTATATATGATAATGATTTTAGCTATTTAATATTATATATCTAAATTTTGTAATAATACTTATATAAGTATAAAACAAAAATTATGGAATCAAACTTACTTTTATATATATATATATATATATATATATATATATATATATATATTTAATAAAATTTAAAATAAGTTATTAATTTGAATAAAAATACTATATATAATAAAATTTTATATATTCTAAATAAATTTATTTTTTATCTATTAAATACTATATAATATTAATATAAATAATACTATTTATATTATTTATTATAATGAATATTTCAAAAATATCTGTGAGATTATTTATTGATTTCAATACAAATATTATATGTTTTTAACTTTAAATAAAATAGGACAATTCTATGTAACTTATGCATTAAAGCTTTTAACATTCTTATCAACTTGTATCTTTAAACATCTTAACTATTTTTAATGTTTGTGGAATATTAATTAAGCTTTGTGTATATTTAAATGAAATTATGGTATATAGAAATGTTTTTTTATTTTTTAAATTATATATATATATATATATATATATATATATATATATATATATATTTATATTTATATTGTTTGATGTATCTATTTCATATAAAAAGTGTTAATTCTGGTTGATTTAAATATAAATGTTTTTGTCTCTATAATTATTTTTATAATAATCATCATTTATATTATTTACTTTTAGATTATAATTGGTGTTCTAGATAATTGTAATACCAATATCATTTTAAATATCGTATAATCTCTATGTTGAGTGGTATATGGTGTAGGAGTTATACATTATCTTTGTACCAAAAAGTAGTAATACAAACGGATGAAATTACAAAATTTTACTCTTAATACTCTATTTATCTAATTATTTTATCTAGCATGGAAATTGAAGTGTTTTGTTTATAATAGACATTGAAATATTTTTTTTGTTATTAATATTTATGTTCAATATTGAAATGTTTTTGTTAATACATTTTTAATATAGTTATTCTTTTATTTATCTTTTTGTTGATTGATTCATATACAACTTTTGATATATCAATCTCATCGAGAATGTTCCATTCCGTGTTTTTCATGGCCGCCAGCTTCTTTGCTTTTCCGCTCAATGGTAGGTACAGATCTTTCTAATACAGATAATCTTCCATCTGCATCTTCCACAGCGCAAAGTTTTGGCCGTTAAATTTCTCGACCCTAAACTTACCATCGTCCGCCATTGCTCCCACTCGAACCAGGAACCCTTCTTTCCTGCGAGTTTATCAGCCAAATATACCTTCGGCTCCGATACCAGTTGTTAGAAAATTAAATATTACAGAGCAATGAAACACATAAAATATGCGGAAAATACAAGCACACAAAACATATAAAACCAAAGAGACACAGATATACGTGGTTCACCCAGTTTGGGCTACGTCCACCCCGAACAGCCAGTCCTTCCTTTCTATTATCCAGCAAAATGAAGAGACAAAACCTACAGCAGATCTGCTGTAATATCCTCTGTTCTCTCTCACAGTCTCCCTATCTGTTTCCCACTTAGAGAATACACATACATTACACAGCCGCAATACAATACCCTCATAAAAGTGAGGGGTTGCCTTCTAGGGTAAAAAACCCTAAACTAAACATAACTTCTACTGTCAGATCATTCGCCTAATGAATGGCCTAGATTGACTAGAAATTACTATACTTTTACAAGGAAATTTTACATTTATTTTTGGCTTCGGGGGCGCTACCCCCGAAACCCCCGCCGGGGGACTGCTGGCCCCCGGACCCCGCGGGGGGGACAAGTCCCCCCCGCACCCCCTCACGTGCAAGGGTGTACAATTTTCCTGGGGTATACATCTAGCTAAAACAAGGATCTCTGAATCAGGAAGAAAATCAGGCTCCACACCCAAAAGATCAGTTCATTAGACACGTAATTTGACTTTGAAGAAGTTGAAGACAAAAAGAAAGTGAAGATTGCAGCTACCAGATTAAAAGGCCATGCAACTATTTGATGGGAGGAATTATAGCTATCCAGACAGAGAAAAGGAAAACCCAGAATCAAACAATGGGACAAGATGGTGAGAAAATTAAAAGGTAAATTCATGCCCAAGGATTATCAATTAAATATTTTTAAGCAATTACAAAGATTTGAAGTAAAAAGGAATGACAGTGAACGAATATACAGAAGAGTTCTATAAATTGAATATTAGAGTTGGACGTGTAGAGGATGATGTGGAGAAAGTAGCCAAGTATATAAATGGTCTGAGGTATGATATTCAGGATGAAATTAGTTTATTAAATCTAAATACAATTGAGGATGATTATCAGGCTGCCTTAAAAGCAAAAGAGAAGATATATAGGAAGCAAAACCAGAGGAACTGAGGTAAGGGTTCCGTAAGAGGCATAGGAGCATTTAAACCTAGATTTCAACATTCCCAAAATGAAGTAGGAGGCTCAAGTAGTAGATCACCACAAAGAGGAGACTTTGGTCGAGGAAGGTTTGTACCCAAAGGTAGAGGCCGTGGAAGAGAAATTCGATGCTATACATGTGGTGAATGGGGGCATGGGTCGTGGGACTCTCCTCATAATAAATCAACAACCTAGAGAAATGTAAATGTTGCTGAAACAAAGGAGGAAATTCCTCAGGATAAAGGAAAAGAAGAACCACCCGAAGCAGGAGAATCTTTGTTATTGAAAAGGGTATTGCTTAAAGAAGAAAAAGAAGCAAGAGAGCCAACTCAGAGAAAGAATCTATTCAGAACTGTTGAGATTGCAACAAGATGAGGAGCTTAGTGGAAAGAATTCGCCTTCACTAAGTGGGCCCGCAGGCTATTTTTGGCGCAAAGTCTATTTTTAGACTATGTCTATTTTTAGACATATGGATCATGTTCTATGAGTTGCAGGATGCTATTTGTGGATGGTTGGTCAAGTCGGGAAAAATAGATGGAATTATATTTTTAGACATACTGGGCGGAATCTATTTTTAGATTGCCAGTCTAAAAATAGATATGTCGAATATTATTAGCTCTTAATAATATTTGGAATATAAACATTATCTTATTCTCTTGGAGCACTTTAGTTAAGTGCACAGATGTGGCACAGGAGCTGACAGAAGGAATTACGCTATTCCTGAGGGTTTACTGGAGCTAATGCATGAGGACTTCAGTTAGAACTCATGTGACAGAGTTTGGTGGAGTTTTAGAAGTAGTTGGTGGAGTTGTGTTCAGTTTAACTCAGTTAGACACAGTTGAGCTAGTTGTATCTAGTCTAACTGATTGATACACTAGTGAGAGTGGTGTGAATTAATTAATAATTAATTCACTAAATATTAACTCATTAATCAAATGAATAATACATTATTTAACTACAGTGCATGGACAGTTTCAGTGGAGACCAGTGGAGAGATAGGTGAAAGGGCAAGTTGACTATCAGTTGTGACTATAGTGATGCATTGATTGCATCCAACACAGAGTAGAGTTTCCAATGAGGATTGCGTGAGCAAGGCTGGACCAATTCGAGTTCATTCAGAGCCATTCTTCAGCAGAGATTGTGTAGTAGAGGAAGGCTAGCAGGTGGCAAAGATCGATGCATGGATTTGCTAGATCGGGCCTGATTAGTGTGTAGCGATTGTATTGTACTGAGAGCTTGTGAGAAGCTTTGTATGAGGATTGTTACATGATCTCTATGACATATATTATATACAGATAGTTGGGTTTTTTAGCTTCAGGCTTTCCCGTTAAAACACTGTTTTCATATGTGTGAATTTTTTATGGTTTCAATGTATGCATGCAATTGATTTAATTTCCACATATGATGATCAATAGTAGAAGAGATTATGTATTGTGCATGAAGTCAAATAGTGTGTGATCAGGAGAATCTTGGATGTATAACGCGTTAGTTATATAATTTCTACAAGAACAATATGCAAGTCTAAGGGTAAATGTTGCGAAATGGTAATTGACAATGGTAGTACTAGCAACCTTATTTGTACAAAAATGGTAGACAAGTTAGGATTAGAAAATACAGTACACCCTACTCCATGTAAGGTATCATGGCTACAAAAAGGCCATCAGATTATTGTGAAATAACAATGTAAGGTAGAGATCTAGATAGGCACTTACAGGGATGTTATATTATGTGATGTAATGCTGATGGATGTATGTCACATATTGTTGGGAAGACCTTGGCAGTTTGAACGGAAAGCCATACATGATGGCAGAAGAAACACTTATACCCTAGAGAAGGATAGAAACAAACACACACTACTACCATTGAAGGATGAAGCTGACAAAGGAACATAAGGAAATAGTGTTATTCTGATGAGTGGAAAAGAGCTGTTGCAAGAAAGCGAAAAAGATGAAGAAATGCATTTTGCTGTCATAGGGAAACCTAAGATAATTTTGACTTCCACAAATTTAGATGATTTATTTGAAGAAATTAAAAAATTGTTGAATGATTTTGCTAATATTATTTTGGATTAGTTTCCAAATGCATTACCACCAATCAAGAGTATTAGTCATCACATTGATCTAATACCTAGAGTCAGTTTGCCGAATAAAGCAACATATAGGTTAACTCCTCAAGAAAATGCAGAAGTTGGAAGACAAGAGCAGGAGTTGATGGATAAAGGGTTGATAAGAGAGAGCCTTATTCCATGTGTTGTACCAACAGTACTTAGTCCAAAGAAAGGAGGAGAATGCACATGTGCACAAATTCCAGAGCCATAAATAAAATCACCATCAGGTATCGTTTTCCTTTATCACAAATGGATGATTTAATTGATTGTTTGAGTGGATCAAAATATTTTACTAAGATAGATTTGAAGAGTGGTTATCATCATATAAGAATTAGAGAAGGGGATGAGTGGAAGACTGCATTCAAAACAAATAGTGGTTTGTATGAGTGGTTAGTGATTCCTGTTGGACTCACTAATGCACCCAACACATTCATGAGATTGAAGAATGAAGTATTAAAAGAATATGTAGGCAAGTTTGTAATTGTTTATCTTGATGATATTTTAATTTTCAGACAAAGTAAAGAAGAGCATCTGGAACATCTTAAGTTGGTTTTGAAAACTTTGTAGAAAGAAAAACTGCTAATAAATATGAAGAAATGCATTTTTATGAAAGAAGAGTTAATTTATTTGGGGTTTGTAGTTTCTAAAGAAGGTCTGAAAATGGATCCAGAGAAAATCCAACCCATTTGGAACTGGCCAACTCCAAGAAACATATTTGAGGTAAGAAGCTTTCACGGTCTTGCAAGATTTTATATAAAATTTATCAGAGGTTTTAGTCAAATTTGTGCACTGATTATTGAAACAATCAAAGAGACAAATCAGCCATTCAAGTGGACAGAAGCAACAGACCGAAATTTTAAGTTGCTGAAGAGAAAAATTACAGAAAAACCAGCTTTAGCTTTGCCTGATTTTGAAAAAGTTTTCCAAGTTGAAACTGATGCTAGTGGAGTTGCAATTGGAGCAGTTTTAAGTCAGTAACAGAGACCAATATCATACTTCAGTGAGAAAATGAATGAAACTAAGTAGAAATACTCATATTATGAAAAATAATTTTATGTTGTTGTGCAATCCTTAAAAAAATCGAGACATTATTTTCTACCAAAGGAGTTTGTATTGTATTCTGACAACCATGCATTGTAGTTCATAAACAACCAGCCTAAATTGAACTAGGAACATGCTAAATGGGTAGAATTTTTGCAGACTTTTACTTTTGTGATAAAGCATACAAGTGGTAAGTTAGCAAAGTTGTTGCTATTTTGAGTAGAGTGAATTTAATCATGCAGGAATTACAAGTTGGTGTTGTGGGATTTGAAGGAATGGTTGACATGTATAAAGAAGATGTAAAATTTAAGGAAATTTACGCAGCTGTAAAATACCCAGCAGTTCATAATAGGAGCCAGTGGTTGGATTATCTTATCCAAGGAGATTTTCTATTCAAAAGTAAGAAATTGTGTATCCCTAAATTTTCTATGAGGGAAAACATAATTAAAGAGAAACATAGTGGAGGCTTGTCTAGACACTTTGGAAAAAACAAGACTTTAGCTCAGGTAAATGATTTTTACTACTGGCCAAGGATGCAAACTGATGTTAAGAGAATTTTTGAGAAATGCAGGATTTGTCAGTATGCTAAGGGTGAAGCCAAAATACAAAATTGTATCAGCCATTACCAATACCAAACTGACTATGGGATGCAGTTAGTATGGATTTTGTTTTGGGTTTACCTAAAATTCAAAGAGGAAATGATTCCATTTATGTTGCGGTAGATAGGTTTTCTAAAATAGCTCATTTCATTGCATGCAAGAAAACTAGTGATGCAACACATATTGCTAATCTGTTTTTTTCAGAAGTTGTAAGGTTACATGGATTCCCTATAAGTATTGTGTCTGACTAGGATACAAAGTTTGTTGGACATTTCTAGAGAACTCTTTGGAAGAAACTAGGTACCAACCTTAGTTTTAGCTTAGCATATCACCCTCAAATGGATGGGCAGACTGAGGTAGTAAACAAAAGCCTGGGAAATATATTGAGAAGTTTAGTATATAAAAATCCTAAGAAATGGGATTTAGCACTTACTCAGGCTGAGTTTGCTTATAATGATACTCCAAATCGGAGTACTGGGACGAGTCCATTCTAGATTGTTTTTGGGATGAATCCAAGAGGTGTGTATGAGCTCAGAAATTTAGGCAAACAAGAGATAAGAAGTGCAAAGGCTAAATAATCTGCAGATCAGCAGATGCAACAACTATAGGAAGATGTTAAAGGCAGATTGCAGGAAAGCATTGGCAAATACAAACAAAGAGTTGATATGAAGAGGAAAGAAAAGGAATTCCAGGGAGGAGACCTAGTCATGGTTTATCTGAGAAAAGAAATATTTCCTGTTAAGACTTACAATAAATTAAAGATGAAGAAGATAGGACCATGTAAAATTTTGAGGAAATTTTCTTCAAATGCATATGAAATAGAATTTCCAGAAGAAATTGGAATATCACCCATCTTTAATGTTGTAGATTTGTACCCATACAAAGGAACAAAGGAAGAATTACAGGAAGACTCTACAACAGAGGAAAGCTAGACTTTAAATTGGGAAGAACAAATGCCAAAGAATGACAAGAAAGAGGTAGAGATTGTTATGGAGAAAAGAGTATCCAAAAAACCTAGAGGACGGGTTTATTTTCAGTATCTAGTCAAATGGAAGGGACAACAAATGGAGGATGCCAGTTGGTTGACAATATCAGAATTACAGAAGTATGGAGTAAATCCTGAAAGTTTGATAAATGATTCTTTTCTTCCCCGGGAGTCTGATGCAGGAGAATCCGGACTTAGCCAGCAATGTGATTGGATGTTCACATGTTGTGGCTAAATATGAGATGGATAAACATTGGCCATTGATTTTCTCTCTTAATTTTAAATCAGAGAAATTAGTTTGTTGGATTTGTTAGATTAATTAGGAAATAAAATTAGAATTTGGTTCCTCTCTGCGTGGAGATTAAGTCAAGTAGAACTAAGAAATATGATAGTATTTAATTGAGGAATAAAATCTATTTTGAGAAGAAAGATTTTTTTATACTTTTATATATAATGTGTGAAATAGATAGAACAATCGGCCGGGGGGGAGTTGTAGAAGAGAGACCGAGAGCTGGAAAATTGATGAATCAAGCCATGGAGGGCTAAATCTCTGTAATTTCTATTTCAATAATAACAGATCGAAGTGTGTTGTGGAAAAATCGTGTTTCTGAGCGCTAAATTTCGTTGAAAACCTTTGAAAAATCAATTCTGCATATATTGGTACTATTCTTCTATTTTCTGTGTTTCTATTTGTGTTGAGCAGTGAATAGCTTATGGGTTCATTGCAGAACCTGACTGTTCTAAATTTGTTTATTATTGATTTATTGAAAAGGGTGAAATCGATGCATTATCGAACCTTGTTCCACACAGAATTTTGTGTATTGGTTTTGAAAAGAAGTCTTTAAAACCACGAATGGTATATCGCATTTCTCTATGGTGGGTTATGGTAATTGTGTAAACCATGCGATAAACTCCTATGGGTGACACATAATGTAAGGATGGATGAAAAAAATGACTTTTATCACAAATGTTAAAAGTGTTAAATGACTTGGTTAGCACACTTTGAAGGTTACGTTAAGTGTGACTTCCATCCTCCACCACCTCCAGGAACAACCCTGGACAATCCTGCTTCTATCACGTTGGACGATTAGTATGATCTCTTGTGTATTTTATGTTTTATTTGTGTTCCGGTGCTTTTGGCCCTATCTTTTATGGAAAATGTCCCTAATTATCCTTTTGTATTTTTGTCATGTAGTGCAAGTTTTGGTCAACAAACCTTATCGAGGTGAGACCCCCTGTTTTGTAAAAGACTATATGTACTCCTTTTTCCTATCTAAATATAATATTGACATACAAAAAAAATCAAATCAAGGATAACAATATAAAATATATAACATCCATTTCACTTCCCATCATTATAGTAAAAAATAACAAGCTATATATTAATGTTTTTTTGCAATAGGTTATATGGATTAAAAACTTACTGGCCCAATAACACCTTGAAATATTGGTGAGCGTGGTAATGGTTGGTAGCTTCAAGTTCATTGTATATCCAAGTCTATGGATCTATATTTAGAAACCAAACTGTGTGGAGATATCTCTAGGAAATTTTGTTGATTAGGCTATGCATATCAATAACAATGGGAAATCAATATACAATTTATAATAAAAGTAAGTATCATTTAATGTTCTCCCTGGATGCGGGTCACATGATGTGCTCATGTGAAACCGGTTCATCCCATGCAAAGGCTGACAGAGTCCTGCACTGCTAGCTCTAATCTGATGTGGAACTTCCTCTCTGCAATAATTTACATGAGCTCCATGATGCACCTGATCTAGTGCCACATCCTGAATCACATGCCACCCCATGAGACTTGTCCCAACTTGTATTCGCGATTGTGTCAAAAAATCATATAGCATCTGCGCTTGTGTCACAAGTCTTCAAAAGGCGAGGTTTCTTCCCATTGTGTCATTCCCTTGTCGCTCCTGTTGGCCTCCAGGGCCCTCTTCGCCCCCCTTTCCTTTCTGCTGTTGCCTCAGTCTCTCCGCGCGTTCCACCAGTAGTGCTCCATTCCTCTTGCACGCCTCCATATTGGTGTTAAGCAGCTAGGTACCCACCCTGTTGTGCGCTCCCCGTGGTGTTCCCCCTGGCTGCATGCCCCCCTCTAGATTTTCTCACCTTTACAGATTCACCCCACTGCATGCATTTAGAGGCAGCCTCCCTTGCTGCGCACCCCTCACCTGCGAGCTCCCCTGCTGAACAGTTCACATTCGCACACATCCCTTATTTGCTTCTCTGTTAAGTGCTCCCCTGAAGAGAAATTCACCTTCCATAGACTAGCCCCCACCTCCCTATTGCTTTAATTCTCCATGGCTCCACGCCAACGCTTAAAGACCATAAGGGTAGCTAGAGAGGTGCGTTCTCGGGATGCTATCAACAAGGCCAAGGTAATCGTCTGGAATCCATCAAGGGCTCCTCTTCTGGCTGCCGTGACAGGGAGGTACCTCAACGCTATGAGAGCACCCTAGAGGAGACCACCCCAGCTCAGAAGCATCAAAGGGGCATGAGGGGTCCTAGGAAATCCACCATCGCACACCCAACGCAGCCTTCTCTATACCAAACCAGGCCTCTCCCAGTTCAGGAAGCCTGAGGGGAGGACACTGATGTGTGGATCATGGACTTGGGGGGTGTCTGAATGCATGTTCTTGATGCTGAGTACCTGATTTCACCCATACACTGCATAGTAGCCACAAAGCCGCCGCGCGTGCCTTCGGTAGAGGAGGAGGCAGTAGCACGGGAGTATAGATGTCATATCGAGGAGGAGGACCTTATATCCGAGGATGATGAAGGAACACCTTGACTGCGTGGCCGCTCAGCTCTTGTTTGTTTTTTGTTATTTTAGTACATATTATAGATATTTTTCTTTTTCAGGTGTCACAACACACGTTTTTGAATGTATGATGCTATCCAAGGGTTGGTTTCCTCCTAGGAGGCAGCCCCAAACTTGCGCTACACTGAAAGCATCGAAGGTTGGGATTGGATAAGAACAACTAATTACCATCTCATCCCATCGCATATGTAAAGTTTCTCTTTGAATTAATATATTTTACCCTAACTTAACCAAAAAAAAATTATCATTTAATGTTAAATACATGCAAAAAAATGGACTCAACTGCATAGTCATTGTTATTATTAGTTTCATCAAAGTTAAATATATGGGTATTCCCATCTAATTCTAATGGGTATTGTCACCAGTCGATAATACTCAGAATGCAGCAGTTGATACTACTCAGAAGGCAGAATTCAAGTCCATAGAAAAAATGATGAAAAATGATATAGGGAACACTGTGGAATTGAATCCCTCCTTGAGCGAAGAGAGGAAGCCATCTGCTATTTGGATATATCTTCTATCAAGAAGCAAACATAAACATCTCTTGCCAACATCCAAAGATATGTACACTGGTCAAGCCACGTTGTTTACATGCATAGCCACGTTGCTTAAATGCAGGTGGTAGCTAACTAAGCACAGGTGGTAGAAGATTTTCATAGTTAAATTAAACATTTGATGCTAGTCAAGTAATGCTAGCATTGCTTCAAGTTTGAGAAAATATTAGTGTTGCAAACCCTTAAGTCCTTTTTAAATTAAGGAAAATGAAGGAGAATATAGATGGATGCCTCAGGAAGAGGCCAATAAGATCACAAATCATTTGATTGGTTAATATGAAAATTGATAGATTGTGATAGGTTACAATATCGAAAATGCGTGGAGAGGCTAATGAAATTTATCTTATTCGCAGGGACTAATAATGCTAAAAAGATATTTTGATTGCTATAGTCCCATTCCAACGACAGGGACTAATAAGACATTGGATGGCCCTATAAAAATTTTCGTGAAGAGTTTTACCCTTTCCAAATTTGAATAATGACAAGTAAAATTTGTGGGGCATGGCTTTGATACGGATGACAATAGAAAAAAATATTGAGGAGAAATAAGTGTAGAGTTGTGGAGTTTGTGATCGATACACAACAATTAGAACATAGAAGAGTTGAAATACATATAGGGATAGAGAAAGAGATTATTGGTAAGGTTTAAGATTTTCCAGAGGCAATAAAGTCTCCAAGTAAGATTTTCGAGTGTGGTTATTTTATCCAATAATTCAGCTTCTCCCAAATTTTGATGCATAATGAATTTGGGTGTGGGCCAATTCACAATGGCTTCCACTTTAGAAGGATCAATTATCAACTCTTCTCCTCCTACAATATGTCCCAAATAGACTAAATAAGTCTTTCCAAATTCACACTTTGACATCTCAAGAAAAATAATTTATCTTTCTTCAAAATACCAAGCACTCTATTCACATGCAAGACATGTTCTTCTCTTGCTTTGCTGAGAATTAATTTGTCATCTAAGTACAAAATGAAAAATTCATTAAGGAATGGATGCAAAACACTATCCATAACACGCATGAAAGTTTCCGGTGCATTACACAAACCAAATGGCATAACTAGCCCCTGAAAGAGTCATTGTTTGGTTTTGAATGCAATTTTCCATATATCACTTTCTGCAATTCTTACTTGATGATATCCACTTCTTAAATCTAAATTAATGAAAAAATTTTCTTCTTTCAGCTGATCAAGAAAATAATCTATTCTTGGGAGTGTGTAATTATTCTTTACTGTAATCTTGTTCAAATCTCTGAAGTCTACACACATGCGCCAAGTCCCATCTTTCTTTGGTATCAAGACTATGGGTGAACCGCATGGCGAGGTGCTTGGCCTTATGATTCCTTTGTCCAACATCTCTTTTATTTTCCTCTTTATTTCAACATTCTCCATTATCAACATGCGATACATACTGATGCTTGGAAGAGGACAATCTTGCTGCAACTGAATCTCATGTTGAATCTCTCTTTTTGGAGGCAATGCTGTTGGCTCCTGAAACATCTCATGATGTGCATTAACTACATCATATAAATATGATTTCAACTTAGGATCACATCCCTCAAATGATTCATGATTAATATTAGCTTTAGGCTTAATCATAAGAAGAAACAAATTCTTACTTGAATTTACCAACCTCTTTATCTGTCTAGCATTTACCATAGCAATGTTTGTCTTCTTGCGATGTGCTCTAACAATGTACTCCTTTCCATATTTGAATAAATGATATTTGTTCTCATGGTGATGGAAGATCAATTTCCTGTCATACAAGTAAGGACTCCCCAACACAATACCTTTTATGTCAAGCGGTACCACATCTAATTCAATTGTGTCAACAAAATTTGCAGTGATTGCAAACCGCAATATGCATTTCTTTGAAACCTGTAGATTTGCATCCTTACAAATCCAACCAAGTGGATATGGTTTTGGATGTAGTATGGTATCAAGCTTAATTTTCTTGACCAAGTCTTCAGAGATTAATTTTTCTTGTGACCTACTGTCAAACAATGTGTCAATATTGGTATGTTTGGATATGACCCTCGCATGAAACAATTCTATTCTTTCTTCTTCATTTGGAGCATGTATGTGACAATTTGATGTACTAGTACTGGGTTTAGTTTCAATTTATTTTCCCTTCATGTTCTTAAATCGCACGGTTGTAATCTTAGATTCATCACTTGAATTATATCCTAAATCATGTTGAGTTGTAGCAACAATTTTCTATTTCCCTTTGTTATTGGGTTTCTTAGGCCTCATTTCAGGATGTAATTTCCAACAATGAGTTTCATCATGGCCTTCTTTTGAACAATATTTACAAACCAATTTTTCTCCCTCTTTCTTAACAGATGAATTCTTTTTGTTTTTACCTTTCGGGGTATTCTCTTCGGCTTTACCCCTAAAAGGTTTCTTTCTACCCTCTTCAGAAATGTTCTTCCCTCTAGCTTCTAGATGTGTGCCCTGAACACATAATTCATCTAGACTGGTGGGGTTAATCATGAGAATAGTATCTTTTAGGTATCTATGTAATCCTTCTATGTACTCCTATTCAGTTCCTCTAGCACAAGCCCAAGCTAAGGAGTTACTCGGAATGTTGCAAAGATATTCATTATTTTGGTTTAATATTCAAGATTCCTACTTTCTCTTATGAATGGATACCTCCTTCCATTTTATTATCAAGGGGATCTATAAGAAGGGGATATGTAGAATTATACGTCCATGCATCTAATATGTTGAATTCAAACAACATAGAATATAAAACTTGAAATAATTGTAACATATAAGAAATACATGATTTTTTATTTCCTTATTGTAAAAGGCTTCTAAATTTTTAGATATAAATATAGATAAGGAATTTAGGTATCCCCTATTATTTTTCTTGGACTTGCACAATATTTCTTGAAGTCTCATTATAAGTTTTTAATTGATAATCACAAGAAAAGTAAGTAAGTTGTCACCATATATTATATATTGTATCACATTGATGTTTCTTTTTTTTTGCATTTTTATCACTACCTCTTCAATGACAAAAATGATATCCTGAATATTATAGATTTCTACCCATCCACAGTGAATAGAAATATAAAAAAAACATGTGACTAAACTATATATAATACTCTAAAGATTGATACCCTTTTGAACAACATTTTCTATAAACCAAAATTCAATTTTTAAACACACTAATCTGATTGAAACTTAACATATTTTTTCAAAAATTTTGATGCTTAAAAATGATACAAATATATGCCTAGTTGGAGGGAGCACATGTAATATTACATAAAGAAAATCCCTTTATTCATATACTTTATATATATAAATAAAATTGTATGTCAGTAAACCAAATGTATCATTTATTCTTTAGGTGCCAAAAGTATTGATATTCAAGACATTGCAAAGAAATATAGGAAAGTTAATTTATTGAAACTTTCCTTATAGCCATTTATATAGAAAACAATGGATAAATCTCTAATATTGTAGCCCAAGTTATTTAAACTTGTTGGAATATTTAGACTTCAAAGTAGTAAACCTAGTGGGTTTAGTGAGAACAATGCTAGTTGAGCATATATGCTCTATGCATTGTTTGTGTGACTTGAACCAATGTGCTTTCAAGTCCTTTGGTGTGATTTTGGTCATTTTAACCATAACATCAATTCTCTTCTTCTTCTTCTTCTTTCGTCAAAATTACAACATTATCAATAAATATCAAAATCCACATAGGTGTACTGAAAATATGGGGACCATGTATGGAAAGCCAAAAGGCAATGCATTAACTAGCTATGCAGTTTCAAATTATAATAAATTATGCCAATGTTATTATGAGCTAAGATACATGGTATATAAATTACCTCTCTTAAATTATCTTAAATTCGATATGAATGTTGCAATGGTTTAGGAGAATTTATTTTTGTTGACTCTCATGTCCCCCATCGTATATGTTCAAAGGTGTTTTGGGAGATGCATATTCATTATTTTGAATGCTATATTATACACAGATTAAGTATGTGATAGAAATATAATTAAGTGTAAAAATAAGATTAAATTATAATAGTATAAATAAATATAAACTTACTTTGCATGGTGAAATTGGATGTGAAGATGGTTGTAGCATTTGAACCTTTTCATTTCCATTCTTCTTAATACATTGTCCATCTTGTGGGGTTTTCATTGTTTGCAATAGTTCCAAAGGAAACACCTGCACCATAAATAAGAAGAACATATGGATTAAAAAAAAAGTAAATATATATAATAAAAAGAAACCAAGGATATCCCCAATGGGGGTGAGGTCCATGCACCACATGGTATAAGACTCTCATGTGTGACTACATGTGGAACGGGGGCGAGGGACAATCCTTCTGGTCCCTTCACCATAACGAATTTAGAGGGAGTGGTACCTATTGTAGGTTGGAAATACATGTGAATATTAATTATGCGTTAGAGTTTGGGGGTGGCGATATGTTAAGGAGGAGGAGGATTAAGGAGCTTGTCATCTGAATCCATACTTTGGTCTAGTTCTGGACCTTGCGACGACCACTAAGGAGGAAACAAAAGTGACGTAGGATGGTATTTGGTGGGAGGGGCTGGTGTGTACTTGTCCTGAGCACATGTTGGTGTAGTCTACATGAATGGACCCTACTCCTTAGTTTTCTGGTTATCGACTGTGTATTTGAAGATGGGAAGTCCGTGGGATGGGAGCCACTTCATCTCGTCTTCTCCTGGATTATGGTTAAACCGTTTGCTAATGTTAGAAAGGGAATATGGACTCTGCAATCAAGTAATCTCAGTGAGTGGTGGCGGAAAAATTATTTCAATATCTAATTTCAAGACTTTTGGTGTCTGAGTGATGGTGTTTTGTGGATTGGTGGCTGCTCTCTGAACGGTGATTTTGGAAGCTAGCTGCTGCCTTGGGGAAGCTAAGCTCAATATATGACTTATGTGCCTTCGTTTCATTCTCAATTGTTAGCTTTGGCCTGATGGGTGGTGGAATATGATTCTTCTAGGGCTGGTGGTCTGTTTCTGTTTCTTTTCGGTTGTTTCTCGATTCTGCTTGCTTGATCGGCTCTTTTGGCTGGATCTTTTTTTGTTTGGCTTTTGGTTCAGCCCTAGAGGATCAGATCTGACCTCTGCTTTTCCGAATTTTCACCTTTTCATAGTTGGCTTGATTGGCGCGAGTTTAGCCCTGACAGTCGCGCCTGTTGGCGCAGTTTGCCAGTTCATCACTCGCGCCATTCCCTGTATGGCGCGGATTACAGCCAGACAGTCGCGCCATCTCCTGTAGGTGCTAAGGTTTACCCTTGTTCGGAAGTTTCTTTTGGTCAGTTCTTTGCTTCTGGGTTTGTTTTAGATCTTGCTTGAAGTGGTGAGTCTGGTCTTGGTTGGGAGAAATTCTTTGTTTTTTCATTTTTCAGGCGTTGGCGCTTGTTGTCAGTTAGCAACCCGCGCCAATTTTCCATTGGCGCTAGTTGTCAGTGAGCAAGTCGCGCCAGTTGGCGCTAGTTGTCAATGACAAAGTCGGGCCAATTTCAGGGAATCCTAGGCTAATGCAGAGCAAAAATGTTTCGAGAAACAACCAAAAAGACAAGACAATACTCCAAGTGTTCATTTCATAAACCAAACCGGAGATTGACTGAAGAAGCATTGATCTACTTCGCTAATGCAAACCAAAAGCGTTTCGAAGGCTATCTGGCTAACTTCAAGCTCCGTCTATAGTTTACAAAGCAGAACAACAACAAGCTAGACGTCCCTAGTGGAGTCGCCAATTTGTTGTGGAGGTAAATCCCCTCTGCGGACAGAGGCGATCCCTACTAGCCTAGACCGGGTCTAGAAACAATCGTCACACGTTATAGTGCAGGTTCCTAATTGAAAATAAACCAACTAGCGATGAAGGCTTACCTGGAATCCAACGTTGTCGCTTGTAGAGAAAGTAGCGCTCCCGTTCCTTAGCTCCTGCAGATCACAATCCTCACAATTTCCGTGATCGGACACCTGCACACACAAGAAACAAAACAAACGCAAGCATAAAATCCAGTACATACAACTATATGTCAATTAGAGAAGACATAACTCATGATCATCATCAAGAACAAGAGTGGAACCATAACCAATAGTCGCTTATCATTAATCAATCAAAAGAAGAATACAACCATTGCTCTGACGTTGAATTCTCCTTCGGAGGTTCGTCAGCAGAACGTGTCTTGATAAAGCCTGTCAGGGATGGGACAAGCCTCTCTCTCTGGATGTCTCGACAATAATCTCCTTGCTTGGATTTGGCCTTAAGGGAATGAATCAAGGCTCTTGCAGCATAGGCTCTTGGGAACTTGGATATTCGAAGACTAGCTTGCAATGGAGATGGGCAAGCTTTTATAGATGGAGGAAGGGGAGTTGGGATCCCTATAATCATGGGATTGGCCCTATCCTTAAAGAAGCTTCCATGAGAGGTGGCAAACCACTTCCTCTACATGGAGATCCGTAGCCAAACCTCCCAACTCAAATTAGATACCAGTTCATGAATTGGTTAGGACGAAACTTCCACCATTTGTTTTTAAGAAAAACTCCTTAAATTGGCTGGTGTGAGTGCGACTCTGGGACAGAGCGCCAATTGGCGCGACCTCTTTGAAGGATTTTCCCCATTGGCGCGGGTACTGAACTGTTTGCCTGCGCTAATGCAAAAAGGGTCATTTTTAGTGTTTTTCACAAGGAGATGTCTTCAGGGCAATGAAAGCTCTTGTTCAGAGGGATGTCATGAAGGTGATTTCAAGCCATGTCACTGCTCACAGGTCATGGAATGAGCCCTCCAATGTGCGGGACGGGGATTGCAGGGACGGTGACAAATTACTGTGTAACAGAGGCGATCCCTCCGATGGGAATCCTGGTCATTTTCCTCCTTTTGGGAATGTTGGTGCTCCTTACATGGAAATGTTGTCCCTTCCTGGGTTAACTGTTGGGTTGCCTGTTTGGTTGTTTTCAACCTCTATTGTCCCGAATGTCTCAGTTACTGGTCAATCAGTTCCCCCACCTGAACAACATCATGTTGATTCCAAGGTGGACCTCTCCCCTTCTTCGCCTGTTTCTGCGTCCTCCTCTTCTACTTCGCCTGGTGAAAGTCTGGATTTGAGTAACCAGGTGGCTAAGAAGAAGAAGAAGAAGACAAAGAAGAAGAATTCTGATAAAGGAGAGGCTAGCTCTGCAGCTATTGTGCCTAAGAGGTCTTCCATTGATAAACCTTCCAACCCTCCATGGAAAGTCAAGTTCCCTTGCATGTTGTGCACGGGAGACCATCTTCTTCGAGACTGCCCTGACATTCCCAAGGTGCTCGAAGTATGGTCCAATAGTCGTCCGTCGTTGCCTTTGGCTTCTGGGAGTCAGGTTGGGGGCACGTCTTCAGCTGGTGCTGGTTAGGCTCCTAAGAAGCAGGGTAAGCTCACCAATCCCTGTAAGTTGTGTGAAGGGCACCATGCCATACACCTTTGTCCATACATGGATGAAGCCAAGCGAGTCTTGGACAACTCGGCTGTTTCTACACCATGCCTCCCAGCTGGTTATAAACAACTTTCTTTGAGTCCTTCACTAGTTGATCCTATGATTGGTCAAGAGTCATCCTTGGTCGATCCCGCTCCCTCGAAAATTCAAATTCAGGAATCTATTCCCGACTAACCATTGGTCGTGGGATCGGTTGAGCTGGCCCCTTCTACGGTGCACCAAGTCTTTTCTGTCGAGAGTGGACCTCACATCCCTCAGGTTCTTCTTGTTTCTTCAGATTCCTCGGACTTGGAGAAAGATTCTCATGTCCCTATACCTCAAGAAGTTGCTCCTCCACCTCCCGTGATGGAGGTCCCGGAGGATACTCCTCCCACCTTTGAGATGGAGGTCGTGGAGGATGCTTCTTCTTCTTCTGTAACACCAGGGGAAGACCATGTCAGTTCAATGGTAACCCCTCCAGGTAGTTTGGTCGCTTCCTTTGATTGGAGTCGACTCGCAGGATATCGCCTTTCGTCTTATGTGCCTTTCGAGATAACCGTACAGGCTTTTGGTCTGGTTGTACCCAACACCATTATAGATGAAGGTGCGTCTGTTAGTGTTCTATCCTCAACTACTTGGCAAGCTTTCGGTTCACCGCTGCTTGCACCTGTTACACAGAATTTGTTGGCATTTAACAGAAGAACGAGTCAACCCTTAGGGATCCTCCCAAGGTTACCTGTTACTTTGGGAGGTAAAACCGTCCATATGGACATGATGGTTGTTCCAGGCCCCTTGGATTTCAATATGCTCTTGGGGCGTGATTACACCTATGCCATGGGAGCGCTTGTCTCCTTCCTTTTTCGTGTGGTTTGTTTTCCACATGAAGGACGAATCGTGACCATTGATCAGCTTTTGTTCTTTGGTCCTGATGTGGCAACTGGTTTGCCATAATCCCTTCCTGGTTTTTATCCACCCGTTGTATCTGTCCCACCGTAGGTCAACTATGTGGCTACCTACTCCATGCCTGTACACAGCGATAGTGCCGTTGTGCATGGTGTGCTGGGGGCATTGGGTCCTGACTTCTAGGATGTTTTCCTTCCATCAGACGGGAAACTCTTGGAAGCGATGACTTCTTGTTCATTATGATGAGGTTGTCGGAGAAGAGTTCGTTTCCTTGTGTCAAGATCCTTAAAAAATGAAACAAGCTGGTCAGAGCATGGTTCTTTTCTTGTATCAAGCTCCTTAAAAAATGAAACAAGCTGGTCGGAGCATAGTTCGTTTTCTTGTGTCAAGCTCCTAAAAAATGAAACAAGGTTGCAGATCAGAGTTCCTTGTCTTGTGCCAAGCTCCTTAAACCATGAAACAAGGTGTCATGAGGATAGTTCTTTTAATGTGTCAACCTCGTTAAAACAATGAAACACGTTCCTGTTCAATTCGAGTCTGTGGCAAGTTCTCGTAAAATCCCAGTCGAGTCTTTCTCTTGATCTCGTAACTTGAACCTTCACTCCATCTGCCTTTCATATGGACTGTAGCTTGGGGGGCATGTACCTTGAATTGAGTCACCATGTTGGGGGCATGCTTACTTTTTCAAGCATAGTTTGTTTCCGTTTCAAGCTTGTGTAAAAATGAAACCGGTTTCAAGCATAGTTTATCTTTGTTTCAAGCTTGTGTAAAAATGAAACCAACTTCAAGCAGAGTTTCCTAATTTCAAGATTGTGTAAAAATGAAACCTTTCCCATTTTACCTCTTGTGATTGCCATTTTATCAGCCTGATTTTTCCAGATGAGCCTTGGTTTTCTCATTCCATCGTCACTATCTGCTTGGCCAATCATATGACTTCACTTGGTTGTTTTACCCATTCCCGGGGAACCGCTGCGATGATTGGTTTTGTTAGCCAACCTCTTGACTTTTACTTGTTCTGAGCAGTTCCACCATTACCGAAACCAGTTGCTACCCTTTATACCACTCGTTCCTCCAGGAGGAGTTATCTTTCAGCTCTTTTCTGACTCTCTAAACATGAAAATATTGCCGAGTCCCTTGTCGTTTCGATCTTGTTAAAGTGGTCACAAAACGACATCTACCCAGTATACGTTTACCCCTTTTTCGGGCTGGGATAGATTATTTACGAAAAAGGAATACCCTAGCCTATCGTGACTAGGAGGTTTTCTCAGATATTGTTTTCTACCTTTTCGGGTCTGAGGAACTATTTACGAAAAGGGACCTCCAGAGTTTACTTTTCTGTTGTCTTTTCAAACTCTCTAAATATGAAAAGACGCCGAGTTCTTCCTTTGTCAGACTCGTTAAACCCTGATGACATCAGATTCAGTCGTAATGACTCTATTTCGAGTTTCTCCTTCCTAGGGCTTGTTAAATGTACTAGGATGGATTCGTCCGAAGGATTGATTTATATGACAAGCATATGCTATCCTCTTCAAGCTTGTGTAAAAATAAAGAGGTACTCAATGAAATGGTGGGGAAAAATCGAACCAACATCATTGTCGTGTCGGCAGTATGTCGCTCTTGAACATGGCACTTGTTTGCATTCGTGTCGGGTTGGGGACATCTCATCTCGTCTTTCACTTGCCTCCATGGGTTTGGGTGATCCCTTTTGGCCTCTCATCTGTTCTTTGCCTCATCACTATGACCTCTGACTTGTTGATGTCAAATGCTGCCAAACTCACTGTCGTGTCGTTTATATGTTCAAGATAAGTTGACCTCTGCAAGTATCAACCTCCCTCTGATTCTCATCTGATCCTAATTCACAAAACATTATGTTCCTCTGTCTCGTGTCGATGATGTGGGAAACATTATGGCCCACCTTCGATCAAGATCACTTCCTGTCGACTTCAGCTCATTATCTGGGAAGTTGATCTAGAGACTCCCTTCTGGTGCCTTGGAGCCTGCATGCCTCAATGGCAGGTTCTTCGCATTTGACGCGAGGTTTTCATCATTGGCCTCCGATCGAGTGATTCTACGGGTGTTCGACGCTAGCTCATCGATTCACATGCCGTAGATTGTACCTGTAGTACCTTGAGGGCCATTGTCATTATTGGTGGTACCTCTCACGTTTGTTAACATCTTTCATCATTGGCTGGTAATCAGATGATGTTCTTGCGTGTTCGACTTCAGCTCATTTATTCGCATGCTTGGACTTGTACTATGTTCAGGTCGAGATGGAGCGCAAGACCCTGGACTTTGTCTGTTATAATCCAGGCTACGATTTTGTGGATTATTATGATTAGTTACATGACTCATTGATTGGATGGCTGCGACCATGCCTGAGTTTATTTATCGATCCTGACTGGATGGCTGCGTCCATGCCTTGGATCTGGATTATTGTATACTTTGTTATGGATGGCTGCGCCCATACCGCATATATATCATGTATCTGAGATATCAGTTGTATTTCTCCACACAGGTTTTCCAACGCTGGAGTTTTCAGTTGGACACGTTCTCGTAAAGCATTTCACCCCTCTCTCTCTCTCGGGCCTCATGCTTTAGGGGGCATCTGTTACACAGTAATTTGTCACCGTCCCTGCAATCCCTATCCCGCACATTGAGGGCTCATTCCGTGACCTGTGAGCAGTGACATGGCTTTAAATCACTTTCATGACATCCCTCTGAATAAGAGCTTTCATTGCCCTAAATACATCTCCTTGTGAAAAACACTAAAAATGACCCTTTTTGCATTGGCGCAGACAAACAGTTCAGTACCCGCGCCAATGGGGAAAATCCTTGAAAGAGGTCGCGCCAATTGGCGCTCTATCCCAGAGTCGCACTCGCGCCAACCAATTTAAGGAGTGTTTTTTTAAAATAAATGGCAGAAGTTTCGTCCTAACCAATTCATGAACTGGTATCTAATTTGAGTTGGGAGGTTTGGCTACGGATCTCCATGTAGAGGAAGTGGTTTCCCACCTCTCATGGAAGCTTCCTTAAGGATAGGGCCAATCCCATGATTATAAGGATCCCAACTCCCCTTCCTCCATCTATAAAAGCTTGCCCATCTCCATTGCAAGCTAGTCTTCGAATCTCCAAGTTCCCAAGAGCCTATGCTGCAAGAGCCTTGATTCATTCCCTTAAGGCCAAATCCAAGCAAAGATATTATTGTCGAGACATCCGGAGAGAGAGGCTTGTCCCATCCCTGACAGGCTTTATCGAGACACGTTCTGCTGACGACCCTCCGAAGGATAATTCAGCGTCAGAGCAATGGTTGTATTCTTCTTTTGATTGATTAATGATAAGCGACTATTGGTTATGGTTCCACTCTTGTTCTTGATGATGATCACGAGTTATGTCTTCTCTGACTGACATATAGTTGTATGTACTGGATTTTACGCTTGCGTTTGTTTTGTTTCTTACGTGTGCAGGTGTCCGATCACGGAAATCGTGAGGATTGTGATCTGCAGGAGCTAAGGAACGGGAGCGCTACTTTCTCTACAATCGACAGCGTTGGATTCCAGGTAAGCCTTCATTGCTAGTTGGTTTATTTGCAATTAGGAACCTGCATTATAGCGTGTGACGATTGTTGCTAGACCTAGTCTGGGCTAGTAGGGATCGTCTCTGTCCGCAGAGGGGATTTACCTCCACAACAGTTATTTTTAGGAAAATTACTTTTTGAGTATAATTCCATTGACAAGAAGAGTTTACTTCTTCCCTTGTAAATCTTGCAATATAAAAGTCGATGGACCTACCTTCTCAAAAATTTGAAAGGGAACAAGCCAGTGTTTTTGAAATTTTGTGTGCTTTACTTTATCCTCATGCACTTTGTCCAATTTCAAAAGTAAGTCTCTGATTTCAAAATGTTTGCATTTGACTGAATTAATATAAAATGAAGTTTTAACCAATTCTTGATGATGAGCATGAACCAACTTAGCTTTATTTCTTTCTTCTTCCAGCTTAACTATTTGATACATTCGTAATTGTAAAGAGGAAGAATGTTCTTCATTAGAAAATTGAACTAGGTCGATTCAAGGGATATATATATTTAAAGGTAAAATAGCTTCTTTTCCATATACCATATGAAAAGGTGATGTTCCTATTGAACCTTTCTCAGCTATACTATCTGCCCATAAAGAAAATGTTAAAGGTGTTGGGAAAAATACTGAGAGGGGGGGTGAATCAGTATTTAGAGCTGACTGAAACTTTTTACTTTTTCTTTCTCTAAAACACATACGCTTCTTTACTGAACAAAACTAGCGTATACACGCGGATTTCCTTAATGAAACTCATGTATGCTCAGAGCTCTTATTATGTATTTGATTCTTTACTTAAATCATTGCATCATTCATTCATCAGATGTTAAGCAGTAAGCATGTGCAGTAATAACAGAATAAACCATCACACATAAGCAACACACATGAACACCAGGATTTAAGGTGGAAACCCAATTCGGGAGAAAACCACTGCTGTCTTTGTCTCTGTCTTCAATATTTATTATAAAGAAAACATCTTACAACCATGTACTGGCGCAGACTCATACTAGCACGTGTGCACCCAATTGCAGAAGGCTACAACTCTCTCTCGCTACCAAACCTCTTTCCGGAAGGGAGCTACAACCCCCTGCTCTCGTTTACCAACCTCTCCTGGAAGGGAGCTACTACCCCCTGCTCTCATTTACCAGCTACCACTGGAAGGGAGCTACTACCCCCTCACTGAAGGCTTCGACCCTTAGCACCACTGCGGACCACGTTTCATCGATTTTCATACTGGATCCAACAGCTTCCACACAACACAACTTGTAGGCCTCTTTTCATTAGATTTCCAGACTGGACCCACTCCACACATTTAAGCTCATGATACATCAAACTGAAACTTATAACCCCATTAATACATTCATTGAATCATCAACCAATCAACCAACAACTTGATCTTTAATCAACATAATCAGCAGCATAATCAGCATTCAAACAACCCAGATTTGTATGAATACATCATTGACAGATAGCAGTAAAACAACAGAACAGATCAGACATTTCATTCCACACACTTCAGCAAAACCCTAGATTTCATACGCGCTTTTACTTCACTGAACCTGTGTATATACACGCTTTCATAAAGACAAACCTGCGTATACATCTGCACATTTTTCAGGGCTGACCTCATCTTACATATGCGCTTTCGATGAAGACAACCCGCGTATATACGCGCCTTTTATGAAACGAACCTGTGTATAGATCTGAAACTTTTCAGGACTGTGCAGGTCTTCAAATCAGATAAACAGCTTAGATCTTACCCTTCACTTTAGAAAACATTCACCTCATCTCAGATCTAAAAATTCCATAAACAGATCTAGAATATACATAGACATTTCAGATCTAGAGATCCCTTTTCATTATTTTCTTCATAGGTGCATTATGAATTCAGATCTGTCAGCAAACTGTTACCCATTCCATTCAGATATACTTCAGAGTGAAGTATTCATTAAAACCCAGACACATGCACGCCTTGCACTATGATCTTTTTCTCCTTATATAGATTTAGTCTTTGTCAATACCATGAGTCAAACCACTCAACCTCCGATGGTATTCCTGGACGAGATCAAATGGATAATCCAGCGCTCAATACTATGGGCCAATACCATGGTTATGTCCCCTGGTGTTATAAATTTAGAGCGCAAATAGGCATACGTTACTTGGCACGTACTTTTCCGCGTATATACGCTACTTCGCCTTAACAAACCCGCGTATGATTTGTGACATATCATATTTATCATTTCTCTGGCACTTACTGAAATTTCTTGCTTTGTTACTTCTGAGCTGCTCTGTAGATACATCAGATTTATATCATTAACAAACTCATAAAGTCAGATTCCATCAAGAACAACTTCATCAAGTAGGTTGCCATCAACTTCATCAAGTAGGTTTCCATCAAGGACAACACATTGCATCATATTGCCAACAATCTCCCCCTTTGGACTTGATGGCAACCATGATGGTGTTTGATCATCACAACAGATAGATACATTGATTATAACCATTATGCAAACACCATGATACTCTCCCCCTATTCAAACACCATGTTACTCTCCCCCTTTGACATCAAGGGCAAAGGGCGGATCAAAACCAAAACAAGGTTTTTCTTCTCATGTAGAAAGAAGAGCTCTTGTAGATCTGATGTGCACTGAAGTTACCATGCTCCCCTGAGTTTAAGCTGAATCTTCAAAAATATTTTTCAATGAAGTACATGACTCTATTACCTTTCCTATCACCAAGGACTCATACTTACATCAAGGATCCAACCAAGTGGACTCAAGTACCCAACCAAGTGGGTTTACACATTTTGACTCAATTACCCAACCAAGTGGGTTTACAAATTTGATCAAGTCCTTACATGACTGAATATTACAATTTTACATCATAGGTCTCAACATGACCTTTTCATCAAATTAAAAATATGACCTTTTGTAACAAATACCAAAAAGACCTCAAGAGAGAGATCATATTTCAGACCCATCATAATGCCAACAATGCATCTTTTCCACATGACCAATGCTCCCCCTTAGCTTGTGCATCCTGAACACTTTCAATAGAAAATCATCAATGCATCTTGTTCAAAACATCAGAGAATGAACCAGAATTATGAGAACTGGAACACCACCAGAGATACCAAACAGCACCGCAGAAAAATGCTGATCCAGAAAAAAAAAATTTGTCAGCAAACACCCATACACATTTTTCTGTGTATAAACTCGCGTATATACGCGACTTTTCTTCAGGAAATTCGTGTATCCAATTTAATCTTCTGAATTTAAGCAGATCTGATCTTCTGAGAGGCAGAGACAACTCCCAGCTTCTGTCTGAGATATTCAAATGCTTCCTTGGAATATATGAGAGAAGAAAGATAAGACAATGTAGTTGTGTTTTCAAGTGTCATCCAACAGTTGTAGCATAAGCACATCAGTAACCAAGCCTTCAGGCTCTTTGCAGCATCAACATATTCTTCCGAAGAGGAATTATCAGACCAGAACAACTTCTTCAATAGAAAATATGTGTCAAACAATCATCCATGTGATCTAATATCACCAATATCTTCACGATTTATCATGATGTAACATGTGTAGGAAAAAGGTCTCAATCATGACAAAAATCATCAGCAACAAATTCTGCATGATCTATCCTTATCTCTGAATCATAATACTTCCAACTCATCCATGTGTGAAAACAAAAGATACTCTTTAGCAAAAAGCAAACAGGGCTCATCCATAATCTCATCATAAGAAACCATGTATCATGTCATCATCATTTGAGCACGAGAACTAACGAATAAGCAGATACAATGCAATCATTAGTAGTTAGACTGATGCTCCCCCTGAACCTGTGCTCTTGTTCTTGAGCTGTCTTACTGTTTTCCTTAACAGAAGAGCATACGCTTCTGTCTCCATTGGAAATCGCATGTATACGTGGATTTAGTTCATGAAACCCGCGTATAGAAAGTGAAATACTGAAAAATTTCACACTCCTTCTTCTTCCCCTGAATTTGTACCACCTGTACCTGTCTTCTTCACATCAGATGCACTGTCAGAAATAAACATAACCAGAATTACCAAAACAACCATGAGAATCACCATACATTGCTCCCCTTGTGATGATACATTATTGATTCCTATAATGTATCTCACATCATTCCTGCAGTCATTATGAGAAGTAATCTTTAGAAGCGGATGACTGCAGTAGGATTATTATCCCCTACGTTTTTTATCGTTCCTCCTTCTCTTTCCAGCTTTGCTTGAAATTTCTTATTGTCTGCCGGAAATTATCCAATTTCTCAAATCTATTCATCCTGCATTCTTTTTCTACATGTCCATACTTGTTACAAGCATAACATCTTGCGTGACCAGAAAAGTAAGCATAAGGATCATAATGTGATTTTCTATTCTTTCTTTTATTGCAATCGGCTGCTTTATGACCAAACTTGCTGCATGAAAAACAATATCCCTTAAAGAAACCTGAGTACCTTTCTGTGTAGAATCTGTTTGTTTGTGACTGAAACAATCTGTTTCTACAATTGGCTGCAACATGCCCATAATTATGACACAAATCATTCACATTGCTGATCAAAGGAGGGAATGATTTCTTTGGAGAGTTCATGATATTTTCCGTTGACCTTTTGTTTCTTTCAACACTCGTGTTTTGCAAAGACACCACCTTGTACTTTTTTAGAACTAGATTTCCTTTAACAAGCTTTCCAAGGAAAACCAAGACCAAATTTACCGTAGGAGATTCCTTTATCACTAAGAATATTGTCTTACACTCAGTACTATCTTGAAACCTCAAGAGTTTATCTTTTTCTTCTAATTTACCTTTAAAATGTTTACCTCAACCTCCAATCTTTGGCATTGCTTCTTCATACTTTCTTCGACCCTTCTTCCTTCTTCTACTTGATCATTTAATTTTAAAATCTCTTCTTTCAACCCATTTTCTTGTTCTTCAAATGTTTGTAGAAGTTCTTCATTCTTCTTATTTGATGCTTCGAGATTTTCTTTCAAAGAGATGATTTCTGCTTCAAGTCTTTTACTTTGATAGGTTGCTTTAACCTATAGTCTTTGATACATTTCTATCTGTCCATTCAGTCTAGAGATCATATCTTTGTAGATAGATTCTCTCTTATTAAACGATCTTTGTTGATCTTAAACTTTAATCTTGAGAGCTTCTTTCTAGATCCATAACATTACTTTTACTATTTTCACCATTGCATGCACAAGAAAGTGAATCACACGAACAACAATCAATACCTGTTTCATCTTCTCCATTTTCTGTCGCACATGTTTTCTGAGATATCTCCTTTCTTTGAGTAGCCTTCTTCTTTTGCTTCCTTCCCATTGTGATGGATCTCCTTCAAGCGATCAAGCTTCTGCAGAAGAACATGCTCTGATACCAATTGTTGGGAAAAATACTGAGAGGGGGGGTGAATCAGTATTTAGAGCTGACTGAAACTTTTTACTTTTTCTTTCTCTAAAACACATACGCTACTTTACTGAACAAAACTAGCGTATACACGCGGATTTCCTTAAGGAAACTCGTGTATGCTCAAAGCTCTTATTATGTATTTGATTCTTTACTTAAATCATTGCATCATTCATTCATCAAATGTTAAGCAGTAAGCATGTGCAGTAATAACAGAATAAACCATCACACATAAGCAACACACATGAACACCAGGATTTAAGGTGGAAACCCAATTCGGGAGAAAACCACCGCTGCCGTCGTCTTTGTCTTCAATATTTATTATAAAGAAAACATCTTACAACCATGTACTGGTGCAGACTCATACTAGCACGCAGGCACCCACCTGTAGAAGGCTACAACCTTCTCTCGTTTACCAGCCTCTCCTGGAAGGGAGCTACAACCCCTTGCTCTCGTTTACCAGCCTCTCCTGGAACGGAGCTACTACCCCCTGCTCTCGTTTACCAGCTACCACTGGAAGGGAGCTACTACCCCCTCAATGAAGGCTTCAACCCTCAGCACCACTGTGGACCACGTTTCATCAATTTTCATATTGGATCCAACAACTTCCACACAACACAACTTGTAGGCCTCTTTTCATCAGATTTTCAGACTAGACCCACTCCACACATTTAAGCTCATGATACATCAAACTGAAACTTATAACCCCATTAATACATTCATTGAATCATCAACCAATCAACCAACAACTTGATCTTTAATCAACATAATCAACATTCAAACAACCCAGATCTGTATGAATACATCATTGACAGATAGCAGTAAAAGAGTAGAAAAGATCAGACATTTCATTCCACACACTTCAGCAAAACCCTAGATTTCATACGCGCTTTTACTTCACTGAACCTGCGTATATACGCGCTTTCATAGAGACAAACCTGCGTATACATCTGCACATTTTTCAGGGCTGACCTCATCTTACATACGTGCTTTCGATGAAGACAACCCGCGTATATACGCGCCTTTTATGAAACGAACCTGCATATAGATCCGAAACATTTCAGGACTGTGCAGGTCTTCAAATTAGATAAACAGCTTAGATCTTACCCTTCACTTCAGAAAACATTCGCCTCATCTCAGATCTAAACATTCCATAAATAGATCTAGAATATACATAGACATTTCAGATCTAGAGATCCCTTTTCATCATTTTCTTCATAGGTGCATTATGAATTCAGATCTATCAACAAACTGTTACCCATTCATATACTTCAGAGTGAAGTATTCATTAAAACGCAGACACATGCACGCCTTGCACTATGATCTTCTTCTCCTTATATAGATTTAGTTTTTGTCAATACCATGAGTCAAAACCACTCAACCTTCGATGGTATTCCTGGACGAGATCAAATGGATAATCAAGCGCTCAATACTATGGGCCAATACCATGGTTATGTCCCCTGGTTTTATAAATTTAGAGCACAAATAGGCATACGCTACTTGGCACGTACTTTTCCACATATATACGCTACTTCGCCTTAACAAACCCGCGTATGCTTTGTGACATATCATATTTATCATTTCTCTGGAACTTACTGAAATTTCTTGCTTTGTTACTTCTGAGCTACTTTGTAGATACATCAGATTTACATCATTAACAAACTCATCAAGTCAGCTTCCATCAAGAACAACTTCATCAAGTAGGTTGCCATCAACTTCATCAAGTAGGTTGCCATCAAGGACAACACATTGCATCATATTGCCAACAAAAGGTTTGTGCCAACATTTTTATTTTGGTCATGGTTCATTTGATAATCCTTATAATATCTTTATTAGTTGATTGTGCCAAACCATTTCCTTGGGGATAATAATTTGCAAAATACTTCAATTTAAATCCTATCGTTAAAGCAAATTTAGTCATTTAATTTCCAGAAAAATAAGAATCATTACAAAAAATAAGAGCATTAGGAACACAAAACTTGGTAATGATAAATTGATCAATGAATTCAATGATGCTCTCAGAATTGGCTAGCTTCAATAGTATTTCCTCTACACATTTCGTGAAATAATCTATTACAAAATACCCATGTAACTTCCTAGACCAATCTCTACTTCAAATAAGACCGTAAAATTCAGGAATAAAAACAATTAATATATCGATTATCTGACAAACACTTGGATTTTAGGATAGCCTTATTAATATTGGGTTTAACTCTCTTAAAAATTTAACCTTGGATCTATCTAATTTTACAATCTACACAATAGGATTTTCAGAAGTTATGTTCAATTTTATACATATTGAATATGGCATTATGTTTGAAGAAGCTCCTTAGTCTATTAGATAATTGTGGACATTATTGTTAAAAATGCCAAAGGTTAATAAGAAAGTAGGAGTATGAGAATTGGATCGATCTCCAATTATAATTGCATTCGAGTCATCAATTTTATCTGGGGTATCTCTTGGAGGCTTTCATTTTCCTAATGCATCATTTGTTCGTGGCAAAGGAGACATAAGAAGAGAATTTAATTCCCTAAGCAAAAAAATTTGATGTTTCTTAAGTTTACTTACCTCATACATGGAGATATTGGCTTTCACTTTCTTCATATCTTCAACGATGTTATATTTTGTGTCCTTATCCAAAACTACATGAGTTTTAGATGTAGAAGGTGAATAAGAAGGGGATGTGGAAGATTCAAGTGATTTGGGAGAAGAGATGAGAAACTTAGGAGAAGACTTCTTCAAGGCATTTTTATCTTTGTTAATAGGAGTAGCTAATTTCTACTTTGAATTTAATGATGACAAATCATTAAATTTTTTGCTCCTAGTTTTTATTGGTAACACTTCTTGCTCTTCTTTGTTTTTAGATGGGGTTAGAATAAAATCCCATAAGTCATGTGCTTCGACTAATTTTTCTTCTCCTTTTGATTCTTCTGCAGACAAAGATTTCTCTTCATCTTCTTCTTGATCTGATTCTGCATTTGATATAACATTACGTGGTTGAGAGGATGAAGGTTGTGTTTTCCTAAAAGATCTAAAAGTCTTTCGAGGCAAATCTGAAACCTGATTTTTAATTTCGACCATTTTTATTGACATTGTTTTAAGAAATTTTTGAGGTCCTTCTAAATAGAAAGGGTCTTTTGATGGATTATTTTTAATTTATTCTTTGAAAGATACTTTCTTACATTTTATTTCTTCTAGAATGGTCTTCTTTTATAAGGCTAAAATCATTTTTTCGACATATATAGCTTCTTTCATGTTATCAATCACAGTGTTTTTATTAGTTCTATCTACGAATATGGCAATGTTTAAGGGTGATTCAGAAATATACCATTCTATTTGAACATCTACACCAGGTTGAGAAGATAGAAATTTATTTAATCTAGAATTAAAATCTTTGATCTTTTCATTTGAATTTTCTTTTCAGTTGGAAATATCATTGATCAATGTCGCAGCTATGCGATCATATCCAAACTTTGTCAAAAAATTCTCTTGAAACATATTCCAATAAGTAATAGAACCTAATGGTAAAGAAAAGTACCAGGTTCCCGCTGATTCTAAAAATGTATATGGAAACAATCTATATACACAATCTTCTTTTGATACTTATTTAAGATTAATGGCTAACATAAAATTATGCAGGTGTTCTTCTTCCTGGGTTCCTTCATCTGGATTAAAATTTGGTAACCATCTCTCTGGATGCTTAAGCAAAGGATGAAGTGAGGTAAACATGTTGACATCACCTAGATTTTTCCATGTATTTTAGCCATTATGGAATGCGACTAGAAGAGGTTGTTGTAGTAGACGAGGCTGACTACGTGGAGGAAGTTTCCCCTTTGTTAATATTACTTGTACTAGCACCTGTTGTTTGAGAATGAGTGATGGGAATGAATGAAGGGGTTGGTTACAAAGAAGTGGAAGAAGTGGATTGAAATAAAGGTGTTTGTGGAGGTAATGAAGATAAAATCTGACTAGTAGAAGAATGAGCTTCGAATTTCCGAGTCCTATTTATATTAGGAGGTAGAGGGAACTAAAAAGGAGTAATCCAAAGCTTCTCACTTTGAGATCACTGAGTCAAAATCTGAGACGTTGTCAAAGAATATGATATGCTTCCTTGGGATAACTCATAACATTAAGTCTCCTATTGAGAAATAGAAATCCCTTCCAATTTCTCAATTAGAGTTTGAACTTTGGGTGATTCAATTAAAGAAGGCTTATCAACTGTCTTAGAGCCAATACTAGGAGACTTTACAGTTGTTCTTACTTCTGGTCTAGGAGTAGGAGATTTTGAGTGAGACTTGGAAGTAGGGGGATATTTTGAGGGTGAATGACTCTTTATATGACCCTTTTGATCAAACCTTGTTGCCATTCATAGTGGTGGGGCCTCCTTCTAGCGCCAAAAAATGTTGAAGACTAGAAATTAACTGCCTCAACATCGGGGAATACCACCCGGTCAAGAGCTTAAAACAACTCCTTTTCTGTTGAAATTGGTGGGTCCAACTGGGGATATAGGGATTAGTTTCCCGTTTAACAATATTTAATAATTACAAAAGGAATGAAATCAAATTGATGGAGTGATTTTAAAACTAATGATAAAACTAAAAATTATTCTAACTATTTCCTGTGATAAAAATGTCTTTTAATGTGATCTAATAGAAATATTTCATAAAGTATAAACAATATAGATCATTCCATAACTTAAAGAAAAGAAAGCATGCATAAGAAACTAAATTAATTAAATAGTTTATTAATTTAGTTTATTAAAACTCAATCACTTAAAAGATGTTTTTATTTCATATATAACTATAAATCATTCAATATTTCATATCAATAGTGAGAATGATACATTGTTTTTCAAAGTAACTTATATAATGAAAGACCAAAACGATTAAAAAAACTATTTATTTCAATAACAAAAAGCAATAACACAAAGATAATAGTACCTGATGCATCAGTGCTTTGTATTTGAAAAAGACAGCTTTCAGGCTTATCTTTCAATTAGATAACACTTGATCAAACAATAGTGCAAGTTCAAAGCTATCTTCTGAAAATTCTGGACACCTTTCTAAAAGCATGAGAGGGATTTAAATAGTATATTAATATTAAAAAAATAGAAAACTTGTAAACAAAGTTTCTATAAAGCCTCTAATAACTTAAGCTAAGATAAATGACAACAAAATAGTAATCAGTTGCAACAATATTCATGACTACCTCCCAGGTCCCTTCTTCATTTATTCTTTGAGGCTGTAAATATCTATCATTGGCTTCAGTTGCGGGGGATGCATTGGATGCATACGCATATATCCCGTAAATATTGCATCATTAAGTGCTGGAAGAAGTTATGTTGTTGCATTTGAAAGACACCTTAGCATGGGCCAATGACCATGCAATTTTACTAGGAACTGGCAATAACTTTCCAATTTTAATTTGGATAAAATTTGAATCTCTTGAGTCCTCCTTTTTTATGCTTCTTTTCAAGTCTGCTTCAAGACTGACATCCGGAAAAGTATCCTTTGGATAGTCTTGTATTAGATTGGGTTATAGTAGAGCATCAGTGATTTATTCAATGAGATTTGATGCAAGATTCCTGGCTCCGATGATTTACAACTCTTCACTTTTAATTTTAATATCTGAATCACCGAATACAATATCCTTCTGTGATTCTTCAATTCTGGGAAGGTTGGTTGCTCTCTCTTATGTACCATACTTCCAGTTTATTAAAGCAGATATTTTTTCATCAATCTCTTCATAGAAGGTTCTCAGCTCTAACCATTGGGTGACTAATGAATCATTGTTTTTAGACAAGTCATGAATTAAGGACAACTTATGACAGAAAATATATTCTTGCTTGGTATGGTCACCCTTCTTAGCCCCTTGGCATGTTTCGCAATTATCTTGTCACTCTTGCAGGCAAGATTGTTTGTGTTGACATTGAAGTCATTGATGCCCCTTGAATTACAATATCCTCTTGGGTTATAGATATACCTATGCGATGTTTTCTGTCGCATATGCAGTTCACCGTAAGATGTGATTTCCTCACAATGGAAATATCGTAACCATCGATGAGTTGACATATTATGAACCAAAGTCTCAGACCTCCCCTGAGTCTATCATATCTTTGGTGGCCAATAAACAATCAGTCACACCTCTCACCAGTGTTACACTAGGAGTTTATAAAGATTCAACCTTACTTGGTGCATTCCCTAGTCCTCCCCCCCTTATCACTGACCCTAGCTCGTAGAATGTTTGCATGATACAATCGTCTCAGGTTAGCCAAAAGTGGTCTGGTTTGACCAGCCAACAGCCAACCCCTCCAGAACCTGCTAGTGGTCAATTAACGGAGCCTTCAAGACCTTCTCCTTAAGGACCTTCTTCTTCTGCTGGTGTCTCTTCCAACCTTTTTCAACCAAGAATGGTTCCCCCTAGACTTAAACATTTGGGAGCCATTCCACTAGGCCATTACCCTTCCAGTCAGATATCATTTCTAGCTCCACCCTCTGGAGTCTTTTTGGTGCCTATTATGGCTACATTGAGCCTTCCCAATTTGACCCTATGAATCCTAGTCTGGTACATCGATCCCCCAACAAACACTGCGACTGATTAACTCAAACATTATATAGCTTTGAACCTGGTCCAACCGGTTGCTATGACCTTTCCCTTTGCTTCAATGCCACTGCCACCTTAATAGGAACCTACTCCTATTGCGAAAGCATCTGGTGAGGGGGGAAAATACAAAAAGAAGGAACCTAAGGACAAGACCCCCCAAACAACTCCCGCTCCTCATAAGCCTCCAAAGAAGTAACCTCTGTGTGATTTGTGCAATGTTGTTGGGCATGCCACCCATAACTTTCCTGAGCTTCCTCGTCTCAAAATTGTGGTCAACGAGATGTTTTCTTAATCTGACATCCCGAAGGTCCCTATTACCTTACTTTACTCAGCCAAGAAACTCACATCGTTGTGCACGAACCACTCTTGTTCTTTGTGTGATCTTTATTGCCACTATTTTCATATTTTTCCCCGTCTCGATGACTTTTGTGATACCGTTCACGAAATTCGTGAAATGGAGGCTGCTCGTAGTGGATCTTCTGCCCCTCTACTTGTGAGTTATGCTTCAGCAGAACCAGAGGAAATTTCTGGACCCATTTTTATACCTCCCCCTAATGTCTATATGATGGACTCTTCAGTCTCTATTCTCTATCTATCTTCATCCATGAGATCCACAGTGGAAGACCCCTCCGGGGCATCCCCTTCTGTTTTGGATGAACCTCCTTCGGTGAACACCTTGGTCTCAACATCGGTAGATGTTTCATCTACTAGCTCTTCGTCTACCATCCGAAGCGATGCGTATGTGAACCATATTTCTCATGATGTTGCACCAGGTAGTTGCCCTTGATGATGATGTGGTATCCCTTCCTCTAGTCCCCCCATATTCCATTCAGATGAAGACAATATAGAAGGCATGACCATGCCTTATTATCTTTTGGATGATATGCACTATCGTGCGTATTTCCTTCCGCAACACACCCATGATCAGCTTGTTGTGGAATCGAAAGACTTCATCCATAATGAGGTCAATTGTTTCCAGAACCCCTTACTTTGAACCCATGCATTAGAACCACAGACACCTTGTTTCCATTACATTTACACCCAATGTTTGGCTAAGTGGGCACCCATATTTGAGAGTCTAGGAGAAGAAATTCTTCACAACCCTCCTAGTGCATCTAGTAGTGTCGAATCTAGTACCATTATTATTCCCCATTTAGAAGAACCTCTAGAGTCTCAAATCACTTCAGGTCACTCTAGAGATGATCCACTTCATCATTCCTCCATCTTACATCAATAACCCAGTCCCGTAGACATTGTTTTTGACCAACCACAATGTTTTCTAGGTGAGCACCAGTTCATTATATCCAAAGCCACTCTTTGGGATAGTGACACCATGTATGTGAACCCAGAATTTTAGTCCATTTTCTTCAAACATGTAGTGCCAAACGAGATTGGTAATCCACCATTTCCTTTCTCTAACTGTATCTATCCATTCTTCCCACAGAAGATAACCATAGCATAAAAAAATGGTGAACCACATCATAAAAATGTATTTAGATTCCACCATTATAAATACATTTGGCATGTCCATAGCATGCTTGGGGGAACCTTTGCCCCTATATCTTCTCACCATCCTCTTGAGGATTTAGTGCCTATGAGACTGAATGCTTGAATCCATAATGTTAGCACTTGGAACATCATGGTGCTCCACAAACTCCTCTAGCTAGGGGCATCATTCCCACCTTTATCATATGATATCACTCCCCTCCATCACTTATGCTTGGGAGCAGTATCCCTGTTGGAAATTGGGTTCAACGCTCCAACAATCGTGATTCCAAAAATCCCATTCTTAGGGGCATGATGGAACCCTGGCCACCTTCTCAATTGATTAACATAAGTCTTGACCTATACCCCACCGATCTAGGTATGGTCGATTATCTTCCCATTCCTTGGATATTTTATCCTACCGGCCTCTCTGGCGAGCCATATATCGTAGATGCTTGATACCATATCTTCAAATATTCTAATTTATGTGATACCATACTTACCACTTGGTCCCCATGTTTGACTTAGTGTGTAGGGATGATTCTAGACATTCTCTAGTAGTTCATTCCTGTATTCCTTTCTTACCTTGATTCTTCACCAGGAACCACCCTTCCAAGAATCATTAAGGTGACCTTTCGAAAAGTTAGGCCACCTTCCTAAATGTCATGAATCCTGATTCTAACAGTCAGTTTGTCCGCTATGATTGCTGCAAGATTTAGGGTCATCTCCTCCTCCCCAAATTCACCACAACTCACTAAGAAAATGAATCAAATTGGATGGAAGTCACCTTATTAAAAGAAAAACCCTAATTTTTATTTTTCCAATTGCGACCAAACCATAGCTCATTTTGACGAACCGTTAGAACTGTTAGAAAGCTCTCACAAAGCTCTAAAATGGGTATCCTTTTTTTCTAGTATTTTTATTCTTCACCCGGAAGTCGTTTTTCCAAGAAGGGTCACTTTGTTGCCTCTCAAAATCGGATTTATTCACTTGCGCTTCTTGTACTTGGGGTACTACTTTTCCTTCATACTTGACAGTGCGTGTGACAATTTTCATCATGATTAACCATATTTTTCTCATGCTTTTATGGTTCCCACCGGGCCTATTCTGTGTGGCAGCCTTATCAAGTCACCCTTGTTAAGAGCATCCGAATTGAGTCACCATCGCATTCATGGAGTCTGTCCCGAGTCGCTTTGCCTCCTGTTACATTTATGCCTTCTCCCCCTCTCATGTTGCCCATTTTTTTCTCCAGTCATACTGTCCCCCATACCCCTAGGAATCAAGTCAGTCACTGCCAGGTCATCCATGCTTTCTATGCTCTGAAAAGGGAAGTCATTCGTCCACTACTAAATATCTACCATTCCCTCATCATTCCTGGTGTTAGTCCATCAGTCGCTTTAGTATGATCCCTCATGCCTTAGTTGAAGATTCCTCATTGCCTCACCTATGGCGTACCTCCTTCTGTCGACATCAAAACATGCATTCTAGAAGACACGTCTAGAGGGTGGTGTACCTTGGTTCCAACTTCCATTCTTGTTTAGTGCCTCAGATCAGGCAAAGGGACTCCTCATTTCCTTTTGACTTGATTTTTTCTCATCCACTCAACCTCATCATGATCAAGATTCGTATACTTGATGGTTCGATGATGCAATAGATTGTACCCATGATTCCCATGTGTGTGTGAGATGTTTCAGACCTCATGAGGGGGTGGTCCTTTAGGTAGCCCCCCACATGCCCAAATGACCTCACATTATTCTACAACCTCAAATGCAACTCCACAAATTTGATGGGTTCGGTCCTAGCTGCTTGCAGCACCCATAGCATGCGTGTATCACTCATATGCCCCATTCATATTTTTAGAGCCCTTTCCTGTTTTTCAGGGCTTCTTTGGTTGTTATCATGTCTCATGTGCTCAGATATTATTGTATTCAGTCTTAGCTATTGTCCTAGGCGCAGTATGTATGTGGGATCCATTATATTTTTTCCTAACCCATTTGTATGCTAGCATGTCATGTACCATTTATCATGTACTTTATTTCTCAATTTCATTTTTCTGGCCACACCATTATTATTTATACCTTGTCATCTCGGCGGCATAGGTATGCCTCCCCTGCCTCACTGAGAACTAGTACCCAAACATTAAAGGATTCTTATATCATTTGTAGGTCTCGCCCCCTCGATTATTGTCCTCTCTCGCTTCACTCCGTCTATGTATCTCTCTATCTCTGACTCCCCTTCGGTGTCTAGTGATTGTGTTCTTACAACGTACTTCTGCCATACGATTAGATCCTAACGCTCGCACCTTGGGGGGCAATCCGTTAGACCAAAATTTGGTCATCTAACCACTTATAGTTAGATGGATTGAAGTACACCATGTAAGACCAATTTTACCATAGTAAAATTTCTTTCACTATAATAAATAATTTAATAAACCATATTTTATTAAGTTATTTCTGGTACAAACAGGAAACCCCATGAGGAATAATTAAATAAATCCTTATTTATTTGATTTTCCTCTAGGTATAATTAATTAAACCATTGTTTAAATAATATTCCTGGGCATATTTAACCCAATTATGAGAAATAATTAGATAAATCATTAATTTTCTTATTTTTCTCTAGGAATAATTAAATAAATCATTATTTAGTTATTATTCCTTGTTAAATTTGACTAAATCACCTAGAAACAATTAAAAAAATATTATTTGTTAATTATTCCTTAACCCCTTTCTTGAAATGATAAATAAATCATCTATTTTCTTGTTATTTATAAATAAAGGTATTTAACCAGTTTAAATACCTTTTCCTTCCAACAAAATATAATAAAATATTCCAAGCAGTTAGATCTAGATCTTTGTTAATAATATTTTATTATTCACCATTATCGAGGATGACTCAATGTTGGAACAGGGTCCCTTAAAAGCTGCGAATTTTGTACATTTTTGTATATTTTTGGTATTATTTAGTCTAACACAGGGTTTTTTGGGCATTGTAATGGGTCAAGGGTAGACCAAGAGTCCGCAAACCATAATTTGCGGACCATTGGATGTGTAGGCTAAATAGATATAAATAGATGAACATTTTGAGTCTTAAGATAGGCAAGAATTGAGATTGATGCTAAGTACAAATTGTTAGATCTGTTGTTGGATTGTTTGGGTAAGGACTCCTGTTGGCTGTGTGTGCGAATATTTTCAGTCCTGTTGTGTGCGGACCCTGTTGGCTGTGTGCACAGGCGGTATTTTGGAATTGTAAGTGAATTTTGATATTAATTTATATGCGAAGTACTATTGGACATCTGATGCTATCTGGATATGTTTTATTATGATTAATGCGAACCTAGGCTATATGATTGAGTTGTGAAAGTATCTATTTAATTGTTGTGAATTATCTATGTTTCTGGTATATGTATCTGTGATCTGTTAATTACTGCGATTATAGTGTTCTGTGTTACGCACGTGGATGTGAAGGTATTGACTAGATATGTGCACGATAATAGCTTTGTTATACTGTGGATTGTATTGTTAATCAACCTGCAAGTAGATATGTTGGTGCGACCCAATAGGCTAGGAACGCAGACCTACTTGAATTACCTACTCTCTCTCAGGGTGTGGAAACCTTGTTCCAGCACCTTCCCATACTGCTTTAGGTGAGACTTTGGCCTGCGCAAGAAGGAAACTGCCGAAAGGGCTAGTAGTATAGGGTTTTGTTGGCAAACCTTAACCTCAGAACCTGGGTCAGGACCCCTTGAGCCAACAAATGGTTCTGTTACTCGGACCGGGAGCATTTTGAGAGAGACATCGGCTAACGCCAAGAACGCATTGGAGACCTGAGAAGAAATAAATCGATGAGTGGTTTGAAAAGCAAGTTCAGGAATTCGCATTGAAAGAGAATCGCAGTGCAAAGCTGACTGCAGAGAAATGGAAGAATAAGTACATTTTCATGGAGATATACGAAATTTTCTTCATGACATTTGCAATCGAGCTCCAGGAGTGGCTGGCAAAGCTCGTGGACTTCCAGATGTGTTGGAAGGACGAATGGATCACGCAGTGGACTCCAGATTTGATCCAATAGTTAGAAAGAACCGATAATACCATCACTCATAAAGTAGATCAGCACGTTAATTAAACGTGTTAGGAAGTTTATGACCGGAATTTTCAATTCAACGGTTGTGTCCTATTATGGTAGTGCGGAGGTTCTTGAGGTTTCGAGTAAGTTTTACGAAAACAATTAATATCTTGTTGTGCGAAAAGAGAATTCTACGATCATACAAAGTGAATGAGCTAGATTAAAGCTAGGATACAACACGAAGTGATAAATGCTACATCCCTAATCAAGAGGGATAGATACGTACAGTCTAGTAAGAAGTCAATTTTGCGCAACGAAACTCCTGTGGCACCTACCTTGAACGCATAAGTGTTTGAAGCTGCCTCCACCACCACCGGAAAATGACATGGCCTCACACATGAAGCTACCTACCTTCAAGGGCGTAGGGGATGAAGACATGGACCGGCTCTGGTTTGTCACGGGATCAATATGGACGTAGCCCAGAACGTGGCCAGCGATGTTGTGAAAAGGGTGCAGCTATCTCTTACCTTTAAAGGAAGAGCCTTGGATTGGTATATGGGATACATAGCTTAGCATGCAAATGCGACCATTGAAGAGATTAAGAATGCCTTGAAGCAACAGTTCAAGAAGCCTAAGTCCTACTCTCAAATAGTGAACGATCTGAAAGATTTCAAGCAAGGACCATCTAAGTCTGTATGGGAAGCTGACCAACAGTTTAAAAAGGTAATCAAAGAAGGAGGATTTCTATATGATGACAAGCAATAGACTAAATGGTTCATTGCTATGTTATTGCCCCACCTACGCGTACCAATGGGGCATCAAGCCATCGAATGACAGGAAAAGGACTTCGAGATTGCTATGAAGCTAGAAGTTGCGCCAAGAGATGATACCCATTTAGGAGTACAACAGATACAAGGAAAGCTAGAGGAAATGCACATGGAAATCTAAAATCTGCAGAAGGAGCGAGGAATAGAGGCTAGCCTTGACAGATGGTGCATACGATGCAGGTTGAATGGCCACATCAAGGACAACTTCCCTCTGCTAGCAGACCACATGCAGGCTAGGGGACCCAGCCCGTTGCATCCTAGGGAAGCTGTGGGACCAAGTGGGCTGGTGCTGTGGTGCGATGATTGTCGCATGGCTGGGCTGCATGATACTAGCCATTGCCCCCGCCTTGCCGCATATGTCCCAGAAGTGAAGCAACAATGGTGCAGGTTTTGCCGATCTGTAGTACACGACAAAAAGAACTTCTAGACATATGATCTGATGATAGACTGAGGAAACCTATATAGGGTACAGTCGGATCCTTCCTCACCAAGATCCCCCTCAGGCATAGGTGGTTCCCCAGCTAGGGGCAGGGGAGGGGGCCAGGGTGGAAGCACAGGTAGGGGGAGGGGGAAATTGATTTGTTGTAACTGTGGAGAGGTAGGACACTTCACAAGAGACTACCCAAGCCTTGCAAGACAGTCCTGCAGATATTGCAGACAACTGGACCATGTGATTGAATATTGTCCAATTCTGATCGCAAAGATGCAGGAAAGCAACAGACACCTACGCAAAATGTACAGAGGGTTAAGGTAGAACCTTGGGACAAAGAACCAAGAATTAATGTCATTACGTGCAGCTATATGGCCATCGGGGGAGCTGAGGAAAAAGCTGCGGCCGAGCCTCTTATTCAGAAAGCAGCCACTAGAAAAAATGGTTTGGACCTACAGAGGGAGAAGGAAACCTTTGTCGCAGCTTTCCAAGACTTTTTTACGACTGAAGCGTCTACTTCACAGACCCCCGCGAACCCTAAAGAAAAGGATGAAGTCAAACCATTCTTGTAGGCGTGTATGAAGTTTTTGCACAACCAACAGGTCGTAGAAAACCTTCAAGCTTTAATAGATAACTACATAGAGAAAACTAATCCACCATTGGAAGTTAAGGATGTGCATAAACCATACAGGCATAAGAAGCGCACTTGTAGGGAAATGCGGCTAACCGTGAAAATTGGAAATTATGAAATGGATCAGGTTATTTTAGACCTAGGCTCAAATGTGAACGTAAGAGACTTCCAATGCATATCCTCAAAGGTAAGAGAACTGCCCTACTTTGATGGTTTCGGTAGTATTAAGGAGTTTTGGTGAACATTTGAAGCTGAGGTTCCAAGAGAACTAAGGTTATGGGCCCTTAATCTAGCCACGCGTGCAACGCCTGCAAGATGGTGGGACACGCATAAGGGGGCGTTCCAGGACTGGGAGAAATGTCGGGACATGATGATCCTGCAATTTGAGCCTCGATTTGATGTGTGTGTCAAGACGTTTCTTGGCCCAGTAGATCCACGTGAACACTTGTTCGCTTGGATGGAGAAGTGGTGTGACTGGACTACAAAAGAATGGGTTCACTTGTTTATTCATGCTTTGGGACCAATTCCCACTGCATGGTACTTAGATGAAGAGCTACATCAACACACTCGCCACTAGGAAACTCTAAAGGACGAATTCATGGGACATTCGGATTGACAGGGGGCTCAGAGGCGCTTGACAAAGCTCTGCAGGATATAGATACCTTTTTATTTGGTGAATCCAGCCCTTACGCAACCTTGGGGACACCAACATGGGAGACCTAGATGCAAAATATTTCCAACTGCCGCAATATGACATTAGAAGAGCGCTATGAGGATCCTCGCAGTGTCTCGATCCCAGAGTCGGAGGGAGAATGCACATTGCAGGACCTCCACTACAAACTGTGGATGTGACGAAGCCTTTGAAGCTGCGAGAAGTCAACATCGGTATGGACGAGCAACCTAAGTTGGAAATGATTGGGGACCCCTCTTGGGGAAAAGGATACGTTCGTAGAAAATTTGAAAAATTGCTCATAGAATATCAGACTGTTGTAAGTTTTCGGAGCGCAAGGGGATCAGGGGACTTAGGAGTTATGCGCATCCACGGCGAGAGAGCCAGAGGATGCGCGCCACGTGAGCTTAGGTGCCCTTATCGGTAGAATCCTAAAGTATAGAGAAAGAGTTAAGGAAGAAATAAATAAGATGTACATAGGCATCACGAACCAGTCGAACGGTCGGATTGGGTAAACCCGATGGTGGCAGTTCGAGAAGAACACGAAGGGGGAAATTCGAATGTGTGTGGACTTCCACAAACTAAATGATGCCTGTGTACATGATGCCTTTCCGACACCATTCTCAGATGAAATCCTGGATAGCTTAGGAGCCCAAGAGGTGTACTCATTCATTGACGGGTTCTCAGGCTACCATCAGACCAGAATTGCACCAGAAGATCGCAGAAAAACTACGTTTGCCATTGACTGGAGATCCTTCCAGTATGTGGTCATGCCGTTTGGACTCAAGAATTCCCCTACTATCTTCTCACGAGTAGTAGTCGTAGTGTTCAAAGAGTTCATCCACAAATTTTTGGAGGTTTACTTTGATGATTGGACTGTCTTTGGCTTAGTAAAGACGCACGTTTTGAACCTACGCATGATGTTGGATGCCTGTAGAAAGCACCAAATTTCCCTGAATATCAAGAAATGTATCTTCTGCATACTCTTCAGAATGTTGCTTGGACATATAGTTTGCCGACATGGACTGGTGGTTGACCCTGCGAAAGTTGCAGTTATCATCAATCTGGTAGTACCTACAACTGAGAAACAACTGCATTCAATCCTCAGACATACGAGCTACTACACTAAGTTCATTCAGGGATACACGTTGATCACAAAACCTCTGGAAAAGATGCTTAAGAGGGATGTTTCATTTCTTTTGGGATGACGAGTGTCAGAAGAGCTTTGAGCTACTCAAGGAAAATATGGTCTCTGTGCCTATCCTTATTTTTCCTGATTGGGCGAAGGTATTTCATGTTTATGTTGATGCTTTAGGAATCACCCTGTGAGCGATCCTTACGCAGGCTGGAGACAGAGACATTGATCACCCAGTTACATTTGCTAATGGAAAACTCTCTGGTGTAGAGCGCAATTATGCCACCATGGAGCGGGAGGGGTTGGCCATGGTCTATGCATTACAGAAGTATCAACACTATCTGTTAGGGGGGCACTTCAAAATGTTTACAGATCATTTGGATTTGAAGTACCTGGTGAGTAAGCATGTGTTTGGGGGGGGGGGGGAAGTTGAATGTTGGTCCAGATCACTTGTCCTGAATTGAGAGTAGCAAGGAATTGACCAACCTGGAACAAAGATTTCCTGATGCGCAGCTGCTTTCTATTAAGGTAGTTGATGCACACTTCACTGACATCATCCAGTTCCTGACTACATGCATGGCACCTATGGAGTATTCGATGCAACAAAAGAAAGAGCTGGTAACCCGCGCTGCAAATTTTACCATCATCGCAGGTCATATATATAATCTAGGAGCATATGAGGTGCTGTGCAGGTACGTACTAGAGCATGAACAACATGCCATCTTGGCAGAATCCCATGACGGGGTAGCAGGAGGTCACTACGTAGGGAAAGAAATTACGGAAAAGATATTATGAGCTGCACTATGGTAGCCTACCCTGCATACTGACTCTCATGACTATTTTAAAGCTTGTGATACATGCCAATGAACACGAAGGCCATCACGTAAAGATGAAATTCCCCTTCCATCGCAAATGGCCCTGCAGGATTTTGACAAATGGGCCATCGATTTTGTGGGACACATCAATCCACCTGGAAAGAAGACAAGTGCGCGTTACATCATAACTACCACAGACTATGTAACCAAGTGGGCCGAAGCACAAGAGGTGAAGGATTGCATTGCCGATAGCACTGCACACTTCATCTTTGAGTAGATTCTGACCCGATTTGGATGTCAGAAAATCTTGATGAGCGATAGAGGTACGCAATTTGTTAATGAGACAATACAGGCCTTGATGGAAGAATTCTGGATCCATCATGTGAAAATCACTCCTATCATCCTTAGGAAAATGACGTGGTTGAAGCATTCAATAAATTCTTGGAGAATTCACTAACTAAGGTCTATAACGTTGATCGCAGTGATTGGGACATCCGCATCCCATCTGTTCTTTAGGCCTCCCAAACCACTTGTAAGAAGTTAACAAGGAAAAAACCATTTAGGATGGTCTACAGCAAGGAGGCCATTATTCCCATGGAATATATTGTTCCTAGCTTACGCATCGCAGCCTTTACGAATATGGCGGAGCTTGATATCATGGAGCAGCATTTAGTGCAGCTTGTCGCCTTGGAGGAAGATTGTTTCATTGATAACTTCCATCAACAGGTTCAGAAGGCACAGGAAAAGGCATGGCATGATTAACATATTCGTCAAAAGACCTTTGCAAAGGATGACTTAGTCATGCTATATGATATCCAGTTTGCGAAACACCTGGGGAAGTTCCAATAGCACTGGCTTGGGCCCTATACAGTTAAGGAAATCATGGATAGCGGAGCTCTTCGGTTAGCTACCCCGCACGATAATATGATACCTGGCTATATCAATGGCAGTCGGCTAAAACCGTACGAATCAAATGACTATATGGCCAAAGTAGTTGTATGTAGTGGGGCATACCCACCACGGAAGGTAAGCACAACAGGAACCATGCTATGCACAGGGGGCAACCGCATGATTGGAAGCCCGGGGTGGTGTGCCGAAGTCGCATGAATAAACTCAGAACGCAGCAGGTCCGTTGGTCGTACGAGCGTGCGTTGAGCATACAAGAGGTGCGCTGGGAGCACAGGAGATACGCTAAAAGCGCAGGGGTGTGCTGGGAGCACAGGGGCGTGCTAAGCGCACCAGGGGTGCGAAAAATAGCCGTTCGAATAGTCAAATTAGGTAAAAAGCAAAAGTTACCGTTGGAAGGAGCGGGAGGTCGGCATTTAATTAAGCGATTTTGGAATATTTTTTACCGTTTACATGATGATAAGTTCCGAATAAGGTTTACCCAACCATTGGTTGATCACAAAGGTTATAAAAGTTGAAGGATCAAGCAGAAAAGGGTTTCGTGTTTCCTGAGCAATTTGTACTTTGCAAAGTTGTCCTTGCCAAGTTTCTTCTTTAAGAGTTTTTGTACCTATTACGCTATGTTCATGTTTGAGTAACTAGCGCCCTCTGATAGTAGAAATCCCGAGTTTATTTTTCGCCCCAATATGACGACCACTAATCTTGCTAAATACTCAACACTAGTGACCTCGGCAGAGCAAGAAACCGAGGAAGTGGTGAAGATTGAGTCCAAAGCCGAAGAAGTTATCTCCACACTGATCCCAGTCACGAAGAAGGGCAAGGAAAAATCCCAAGGCTTAGGGAAACCCCCGAAACCCACAAAATGGGCTAGGGTGAAGCCTCGTACTTCCCCAAGAAATGTAAAATCCCCGCGAGCGATGCCCTAGGTGTGTACTGTGGCTCGAGAAAAGGCCCAGGCTGTCAAACCAATCAATTGGTTACCCCCTTTTGTTCGGCTGCACAAGCCCTCGACACGCACGCCGAAGAACCTCGATGGCTTGATCACCTAGTTGCAGATGCTACTGACCCCGGGAGAGGTCCCCATTATTGCGAACCTTTTGGAAGCCTCCCTGAGATAAAGTTTGTTGATCATGACTTGGCCAGTTTTGAGGCTTTCCCTCAGTTAGCCCCTGAATTATATCTTGAAAGAATATAGGATGACGATGGGATAAAAACTGTCCCCGTGAACTGGGTACGTGGAGTGGCAGGGTCTGAGCTATTAAATCTACTAAGGATACCACATATTGGCCACTACAATATCACGAATCGTCTTGTGCGTCAATTGCTCACTCTAGTCCATGATGGGTGTTTATGGATCCAAGATCGAATCCCTATTGACGCTGCGCTCATCCATATAATCACTGGTCTTCCCATAGAAGGGTCAGATCCTCTGTTGTGTGTTGGGAAAAGGTATGAAGGGGAATCTGCTGAATATGTGCAAATAGAATACCATGTGGAGTGGAACTCTCGAGGCTTCATGATCAAATTCATTAGCGACCCTACTACGCAGTTGGGTACCCTGTTATTGGCATGTAAGATGATGCGAAAATGCTAGGTGGCCTTCGTCCCCGCATACGTAATCGAGTTAGCAGGCCAGTGCGAGAAATGGGTATTCTTCAATTGGTCCCAATACTTGTGCAATGAATTTTTGTCCAATGTCCACGAATCCCAGGAGCAGGGACAAGCATTTTTCTATTCCTTGCTGCTACTTCTCATCGCATTGATAGTCTGGGAAGCACCTGTGGAATTGGTCCTCCCGGAGCTCACCCCAGACATATCCAAGGGGGCCCGATATACAAACTTATGGGACTCTAAGGATGCACAGCGTATCGAGGACAACTAAGTCTTCTAGGTCCTCTTCCAAAGTAGCTTGGTAGCAGCCACCAACTCCTGACCACACTTGTCTCCAGTAGTGTATGACAAGTACAAGAGGATCATGACATTCCGGGTCACCATGCACAACGTTCAAATCAGAGCACACAAGGATAAAGCCTGGGTCTCGCTCCCATATATGGTTGCGGACGAGGATATTGATTGTGTAGTGGCTACATGTCCTCCGTAGTAGAAGATTGGGTTCAAATCTGGTGCGATGAGCACTCCAGGAGCTAGTGCTACAAAATTCACCCCCACCATGACCAAAGAAATTGGCCGCTCGAGCAAAGGCATTGAAAAAGCAGGGAGCATTGGCTCACAAAAGGATGCACAGCTGAAACTGACCACTACAAAGGATGCACAACAGAGATAGACCACTGAGAAGGACGCAGAAGCAGAGACGCAGATGGATTCGCAGCCAAACCTGGGTACAAAATGATTAGATGCGGGAGGAACAGATTCCCCCTAGGGCACGAAGCGAACCAGTGATCCTGTTAAAGGGCCACGAAAGAAGCAATGCTCACAGCAGAAGGAACGTGATGAGATAGTTACACTGACCGAAGGGGACCTCGAGAAAATTGCTAACGCGATCACTTTGGCCACAGAAGACCAATGGCTAGCCCTATAAGAACAACAGAGAGCTGCGATCAACACGTTTCAGGCCAAGCTTCGTGCTTTGCAACTTAAGATAGACACGCTGCAGACCAATATGATTCTGGTACGCCCGTCTTCGGCAACCAGCAGTGCAGCACTAGTTACAGCGGAAAGCCTCCTCTGTGCCTTTCCTGACGCAGCCCTTGTGATAAGTCCACCCGACTTGAGAATGCAGGTCCAAGCCTGTGTAGAGGTGTAGTTTGATTTATGTAATATTCCTAATTAGTCCCAAGATAATTGGAATATTCATTATTGTTTTCTTTCTTTTTAAAAGAATACAAGTGTAAAGGAGGTCTATAATACTCCTAAACCATGAATAAATGAATGCCAAATGTAAAAAGGCTAAATCTTGGCTATGCAAGCAAGCACCCTTAGGTGTGAAATGGGTTGGATATTTTAAATGGGTCAACCTTGACCAAATCTATATCGATGTCTTGGAGGAGTGGCCATCAATGAGGCACAATGCAGTTTTAGATGGAGATGGCTTGTGTGAAAGAAGTGATCTCATTGAAGGTGGTTTAGGGTTTACAAGCTCTTAACTTATAAAAGGAAGAGGATGGAAACATGAGAAGGTTGTTGATGATATTATATTTTGATATATTTTCTATTTAGAAATATAGCTTTCTTTGGCTATTTAGCCTAGATTGAAAATGTTTTTTAGCATTGGGTGTTCCTGATCGGGAATCCCACCTCTTCCCATTGAGTAGCTCTTGGGAGAGTCTTGTATTGCATAGTCCACTATCTAGCTGAAAGCCAAGCTTCTTCTCCCAAATACAATGCAGATCCTGTTGAGGGTTTGGTTGTCTTTGAAAGCTGCAACAAGTGGAGGCTATATCTACTCAGATCTAGATCATTTCAGTGCCCTTTTTCAGTGGAGGAGACTTCTACTCCATTGGGAGTAGAAGAGAGTATTGGAGTGCTTGGGCTTCATTTTCTGATATTGGCATGTGGCCAACCATGTTCTAAACCCTACAACACAGTTTTACTTCCAGATCTGCATTATTCCTGTAGGTGCTGCTGCAGGGTATTTTGGCATACCATCTGTAGAGTTGGTTTTCAAGTGTTGGGGATCTGCCCTTCACTTTGGAGATCCATTGGAGGAGATATATGTATTTTTCATATAAGATTTGAGCTACAAATTTCTAAATACTTTTGAATATCTGAATATTTCTGTAGAAATGCAAACCTAGATCTCAGATCTACTTCATGTACATGGTGTTTTGCTGAAAACCCCAAGGGGATTTTGAAGAGGATCATATATAGTGTATGGTTCTGTTATAGATCTGATATTTCATGCACTTATTTTCTCTAGATCTAATGTGTAATCTACAACATGTTGAAATCAATAAAATAATGATGTAAAGCAATTTCCAGTCTATACATATGGTTGCAGCACCTCTTTTTGACAATTTTATTTTGTTGGTGACTTGTATTTCCAGTTATGCATCTTATGGGCCATCTTTTATATCTGATTTGCTACTGTGAATACATTTGAAAGGTCTCCTTATTGGCCTCCTACTATATTTTAGATGAACTGTGTTATTTCCTTGCATATCTGTCTTGTATTGCTACATTCCCCATTTTGGAATATTACAATGGAATCAGAGCATCATCTTGGCACAACTTGTGCTTTCTAAGAATCCAATATGTCTTCAGAAGAAGAAGAACCTCTTACTGACAGAGAGAAGAGGTATCTAAATAGAAGACGGAACAAATTTGATTACACAAATGACAATGAAGACAAGGGAAAAGCCCTTGTATCTGGAAGTGAAGAAGAAGGAAAGGATTTTCCTCAGATCCTTCTTAGAGCCATGCAAGGTCTTTCTAAAGAGGTCAAAGAGATGAGATTGGATAGAATCAAAGAATCCCCTAAAGGATACCATCTTGGAGAAATATCTAGCATGTCTCACCACTGGAATGATCAACCAGTGCATCAGCCACAAGTTTCCCAACTCTCTACCAAGCCTACATTTTTGGCTGTGGGAAATGAAGGGTTTCAAGAGCATGAATCCCTTGAAGACTATTTTGAAGAATATGAATCTCAAAATAAGAGATTCATTTTAAAGATCACTTGAGTTTTCAGGAGTTTTTTCACCTCAAGGACAATAAAAGACCAAGGCATCATCATAGAGGTGGTGGATTCATTCAGAATCATGATCGACACCACACTATGGGCAGATTATTTTTACCCAACTTTGATGGGTTATCCAAGTGTTCTACCAAATCTTGGGTTAAAAAACTTGACATCTACTTTCAGTTGAACAAGGTTCCAGAGATGGAGGCTATCAATATTGCAGCACTACACCTTGAAGGTGAAGCACATGACTGGTGGTTCCATGGCTTGTCTACATTGGGCCATGCCAATTTGACTGCTTATTTAGAGTTCACTAGAAGGCTGGTGGAAAGGTTTGACAAAATATATCGAAAGGCACCATTCATGAGCCTTGCAAAGTTGAAACAATCAAATAATACAGAAACTTACATCTCTGAATTTTTAAGACTTTCTGTTATGGTTCCTGATTTGTCTGCAACAAGAAGGGTGTACATGTTCATCAATGGTCTAGATGAACCTCTTCATGGGTTGGTGAAATATACGAAGCCCACTACCCTGCATGATGCTATTGAAAGGGCAAGAGACCTTCAAGATGCCTTTCCAAAAGCAAAGGCAAACTTTGAGCAGAAGCCCTCTTTTCCTTCTAAGGGAAAGGAAGAAAAAGTTGCTCCTGCAAAGGAGAGCTCATATAAGAAGCCTCTTGATGATGAAGTCCAGAGAGATCTAAGAAGAAGGAAGCTATGCTTCACTTGCCAAGAATCATGGGCACCGGGGTATAGATGTGCTGCAAGAAAAACACATTACGTAGAGGTCTTCTCAGATGATGAGGAGGAGGAAGAAGAAGAACAAAGTAGGGATCACAACGCTGGCATAGGAGGGGATTATCCACCACCACATGGAGGTGAGGATGGAGCAATTTCTCCATTCAGAAGCACTCTTTCATCCTTAAGAGTGATACCCAATTATCATGAAACTCCCACACAAGAAACAAAGATGAATTTGCGCAGTGGAAGCAAGGATATGATGATCCCATTTGTTATGCACATGAGGATGATCCAAGAGACATCATTATCTTGTGGTAAACCACCTAGGAGACCACCTGATTCAGATTTTGTGGGAGATGTCTCACAATATGATGCTCCAATCTTAGATCTAGGAGAATTAGAAGAAAAAGCTACAGTGCTGGGAGTCTTGGGTAGGCTCAAGGAGGAGGGATATCTTCTCCCAACATCATCATTACCCACTCTCATTCCAGATTTTGTGCTGTGGGAGGAGAAGAATGGAAGGAATGGCCTTCCAAAATATACCTTTGGCATGGGGGATGTCAAGGAGAATAGCAACAACATGATAGACATTTCAGTTGATACATTATCAGTGTTGTCATTGTTCGGAAGATTAGATCCATATTGGAAATCCCAACTGTTGGAGGATTATTCCAAGGATCTTCACACTTGCATGATACTTGATGACCAGCTGCATGAAGAGGGATATTCAGTCCAATATGGATTCATCTATGATCATGGTAGGATCTTCTTGTCTAGAGCCTCCAATCTCAAGGAGAAGTTACTACAAAGGGCCTATGAAGAGTTTTGTTTCAGCCACACATATTCCATTAAGACCAACAACATCATCATGAGGAGATACACTTGGAAGGGATTTGAAGGAGAACTATATCAGCATTTTCAAATATTCATGTACCATGTGGAGATGGAGCAGCAACATAACTCTATGGAAGAGTTAATTCAACCCTCTCTTTCTCTTTTTGAGGAAGGGGATAGATCTATGCACCACTCCATTTGTTTAAGGAGGAATTATGGTGGAAAATATGCTCATGTAAATAATGTTTCATTTGATTATTGTTTTCATTCTTCCACTTTTATATGTAGGCCATGACTCCAAAGAGGGGTGTTGTACCTTATAAACTTCATGGCCAACTTTGGGCCAAAACTATTTCTGAATATGGCCACTCCATTGGAGGACAAAGGGAGATTTTGCAACATGATGGGTGCTTTCCTAAGGCACCAAATATATCTCACAATTTCAGCCATGGTGAGATAAATTGGGCAGCAAGTAAGTGGTGGGGAAACCACTTACCATATCTTGATCTAATGTAGTCAAGAGATGCATTGCACTGGTTCCACATGTGGGACTATGACCCACCTCCATATGCACAAATTTATGTTTGTATGTAATTGATTGTGCTCCCATACATTGATGATGTAATTGTACTCTTTATGGGAATGTATGGAGGGAGGATAGGAGGTATGTATGTACCTTATGGGATGGAGACTCTCTATGTGTCTTATGCCACATGTTTCAGGGAGAGCATTGGGTAATACATGTTTGTTTCATTTGAGCTATTGTCTCCTTATGGGATGGACTATTTACATCTCATGAGAACTTTTGAGGAGAAATTCATGGAGGGATGGATTGGTGAACACTTAGCTTATGGAGGAAGCTTATCACATGTTGGTGTCACCAATGGAGGAGAAGAAGAGTTGCAGCACTTACCTTATCAGTTGCTTGAGGACAAACAACATTTGGGAGGGGAGGACTTTAATATTCCCAATTAGTCCCAAGCTAATTGGAATATTCATTTTTGTTTTCTTTCTTTGTTTAAAGAATAAACGTGTAAAGGAGGCCCTTAATACTCCTAAGCCATGAATATATCAATGCCAAATGTAACAAGGCTAAATATATGTTGTGTAAGAAAGCACCCTTAGGTGTGAAAGGGGCTGGATATTTTGACTGGGTCAACCTTGACCAAATCTACAAAGCTGTCTTGGAGGAGTGGCCATCAATGAGGCATATCATAGTTTTAGATGGAGATGGCTTGTGTGAAAGAAGTGATTTCATTGAAGGTGGTTTAGGTTTTACAAGCTCTTAAATTATAAAAGGAAGAGGATTACAACATGAGAAGGTTGTTAATGATATGATATTTTAATATATTGTCTGTTTAGCCTATATTGCAAATAATGTTTAGCATTGGGTGTTCCTAATCGGGAATCCCACCTCTTCCCATTGAGTAGCTCTTGGGAGAGTCTTGTATTGCATAGTCCACTACCTGGCTGAAGGCCAAGCTTCTTCTTCCAACTACAACGCAGATCCTGTTGAGGGTTTGGTTGTCTTTGAAAGCTGCAGCAAGTGGAGGCTAGATCTGCTCAGATCTAGATCATTTCAATGCCCTTTTTCAGTAGAGAAGACTTCTACTCCATTGGGAGGAGAGTATTAGAGTGCTTGGGCTTCATTTTCTGATCTTGGCATGTGGCCAACCATGTTCTAAACCCTACAACGTAGTGTTAGTTCCAGATCTGCGTTATTCCTGTAGGTGCTGCTACAGGGTCTTTTGGCATACCATCTGTAGAGTTGGTTTTCAAGTGTTGGGGATCTGCCCTTCAATTTGAAGATACATTGGAGGACACAAGTTGTTATGAGATGAAATTACAATTTATTGTCCAATTTATTTAAGGGAAAAATAAATTAGACGCCCCACATTCCTCACTCCTGGTGCATCAAAATTCCTCACCAATGTGGGTGCATTTTTTTTTGTCCTTTCTGGTTTCCAATCTCACTGTTTCTTGTTGCAAACTTCAACATTTCAGAATTTGATGCGGCCTTCACACAAATACACCATTGAAATCACATGCCCAAATTCTCATGAGAAACCTCTCTTAAGCTCGATTTTCCAGAAGAGAACCAACAATATGCCATCCTACTTCCTAGCGCAAACCGACCCTTAAGGTATGCAAAATTCTTCTGAACACTCACATGATGATCTTGCTCTTGGAGGATGATCATGACCTCCCTTTAGCAACCCTTACTCGCCCTCGTACTCGACCTACTTTAGGACTACATCTCTCTTCACCCCCTTGCTGTGCCAGATAGTGGGAATACATGTCAAACATGCTAATATGTGCCAAGTGATAAGGCATGCCAAGATGTGCAAGGGTGTGTCAATGCATGTCAGGGAATGTCAAGACAACAAAAGGGAGGAAAAAGTTAAACTACAAGGAAATGAACACATAAGAGGGTTAATAAGTCATCAATTTACCTTTTCCAAGAGGGGCATGCTAGGCACACTAACACTAGGCGGCAATAGGTGCCAAGTGAAAAGTCTTAGTGCATTCTAAGTGCCAAGTATTCCTTTGTTGCTTCTCATCTACTTTCCAACAATTGATCATCACAAATAAATTTAATATTAAACCATGCTAAATCATACCAAGGCATTTCAACGTATTCCATACATGCTAAGACTTTCCAAGTGCCAACATGTGCCAAGCGCCAATATGTGTCAGGGACTAGTGTTATGCATGTTATGAAGTGGAAGGGAATGTTGAAGAGTGCTAAAGTGTGCTATAGAGTGATAATTCATGTTGATGAGTGTTAAGGAGTACTAGGAAAAAACATTAAGGGAGCACTAGGTAAAAATTCAATGAATATGAGGAACATGTACTGCCAGAGACCAGTGTTAATGGTCAGTGTTAGTTGTCATGCCAAGGAGGGAGTGACAAGGTATGCTAAGTATTGGTAAGGCATGCTAGGGAATATCAAGGCATGTTAAGAATTCCCAAAGTGTGCTTGGGAGTTCCAGGGTGTGCTAATTATATCATGTGCCAATTAATAGTGCCAAGATATGCCAATGCATGCTAGGTCTAAGGATGTGGCGTAGGGTGCCAGGGTATAGCAATATGTGTCAAGGCAACAAAAGGAAGAACCAATAAGAGGGTTAATAAGTCAGGACTTTATCTTTTTGAAAAGGGGCATGCTAGGCACACTAATAATAGGTCCCAATACATGCCAAGTGGCATTGTGTGCCAAGTGCTAATGTATGTCAATGCATTCAACGAAGGTGTTCCAAGGCATGCTAGGGACTATATGCAGCATGCCAACACATGATAGGAGAGTTCCATGTTGTGCTAGCACATGCCACCATGTTCTTGGGCGTCAGTGTCATCACAAGATGTTCTAGGTACAAAGATGTTCCAAGACATGTGGGGTGCTAAGAAATGTTAGTGTGTGCCAAAGCATTAATTTAAGGTGTGCTCAGATTGTTGACGATTGTTAGGTCTTTCTCATTAATAGAATTGTTAGAGCTCGATTATGTATTAAATAATATATTTCCTACACACAATAATGGAACTTTATCTAAATGGAATTTTCTACATAATAAAAATAATAGATATGAATCATGTGTTGACTCATAGGAAGTCTCTATTCGACTAGTCATTACTTGAGGGAAATGATACACGCTTATTACTTCTTAAAAAATTGACTGACCCTAACCACTATGGCCTTGGACATATTATAAAAAATGCTCCACAATAATGGTATTAAATCGTTATCTTTTGACAAAAAATATATTAACAGGCACATAGCGTCATCAAAAACTCATTGGAATGATCAATGATGACGAACATTTTTTGATCATCACCAAAAGTAACAAAAAGAGCATTGGTGAGGGTCATTAAAAGTTCGTCACTAGAAGTGTCACCAAAGAGAGAATTAGTGATGGGCCTTTAATGACCCTCACCAAAAGTGAAATGTCTTTGGTGACAGACCATAAAGGACCATCACTATATAAACTTACAGTGACGGTTTTTAGTGATCAATGATGACGGACATTTTTTGACCGTCACCAAAAGTAACAAAAAGAGCATTGGCGAGGGTCATTAAAAGTTCGTCACTAGAAGTGTCACCAAAGAGAGAATTAGTGATGGGCCTTTAACGACCCTCACCAAAAGTGTCATTGAAAATGTCTTTGGTGACGGACCATAAAGGACCATCACTATATACACTTACAGTGATGGTTTTTAAATGACCGTCACCATATGTGACATTGGTGACGGACCTTAAAGGTCCGTCACAAGCATGACCCTCACCAATGTGATTTTTTCTTGTAGTGGTGGGTCCATATCCCCCACCTGTGGGAGCAACGCCCTAGAGTTTACTTGTACATGGGGGAATCACCCATTATGAGGATGTTTCCCATATTTTTGATGACTTTTTGTGTATCTTTGGGTTGGCCAATGGGTCAGTGACACTATTTTTGTACTCAGACATATACACCATGATATATATATATATATATATATATATATATATATATATATATATATATATATATATATATATATATATATATATATATATATATATATATATATGAGAGATATTTTTTGTGGCTCTACATGTTGTGCCCCCTATTTCTATTTATGGATGATGTTATACTGATGGGTATCTATGTCTTTGGTTTTTTATGTATGATGGTTTATCCAAGATGCATTCTAGTTTAGCATATTGTTTGTTATGCGATCAGCTGTTTGGTTTTGACTCCTTGGTACATGTGTAAATGTGATGTAGTCAAATTGTCTGCTTAATCTTTTTGCACGCAAATATTTTCTAAATAGATGTGAATCTCTTCTCTCAAATGTTTGGTTTAACTGCGACACTAATAATTTGGGAATCAAGGTAGACATGCATATGGCGTATGCCCTAATGGAGGGCATCACACATAATTCCTATGACGACATCATATTCTGCCTGATTGTTTTTTGTTGAACCGATGCACACACCGTTTGTGTAGAGTGGTGATTGGTCAAGGTGATAGATGACCCAGGCAGCTGCTGCTAAATTTTGAGACCATCTTGATGCTCCATTGGCAAATATGAAGTAAGGTTCGCGTTGGTAATCTATGGCGGCACTCGAGTGTGGTTTTTTAATAAGTCTTTTGGTAAAAAATTTAAGGTGGTTGGGTTTGTGTATGTTCACTCTAGGGCAGGGCCAGCTTGGCCCCCATGGGTAGAAATTTTTGAGGTGAAGGCCATTGACGAGGTTGCTGAGGCATGCCTCGTCCGGTTCCTTCAAGATGTATGCCCCCTAATGGAGGCAATGTTTTACGATGTAGGGTTCTTTCCACAAAGTTTCGAACTTTCCTGGTCCTATGGATTTTTTTGTGACATCATAGCAGAGGACTAGTTCTCCCTCGGTCAATGAGCGAGGGTTGATGTGGCGGTCGAATGATGCTTTTACCCTTTTCTTATGGCCCTCGTTGTGTTGTAGTGACTATCGTCAGCTTTTTTCAATGAGCTCTAGTTATACTAGGCGTTGTTCTAGAGGTTGGGTATCATCGAGGAGTTCGATGGTGGCATGAAAATTCGGGATCTCACAAAAATCAATGCAAAAGCACAAGGTAACTTAACCTTTTGCGACAGGAATAAGGTGGAAATCCTGGGACGTGGGAGATGCTGCAATGCTATTTCTGATATGTGATGATACAAATCATATGTGGTGTATCGTGTTGTCGGCATTTGGTGGGGGAACAACCTCTGTGATGGGAGTTTGCGTAAGCGCAAGGTTGGGTTCCCTACTAGGATGGTCAATTTCCTATGGGTGGACATTGTGCCTGTTGCAAAGGTGCCTAAATGTTTCCATTATCCGGCATGCCTCTGGTTTGTGGTTCTGGCCAGTGCATATGGTGCATGGTACCACTGTGCCAACAGAGTATATTATGTGGGAATCAACACTACTCTTTGTCCTGGATGTGGACACTTGGAAAGGATCTGTTGTGGAAGATCAGGTCTTCTACTTCTATTTTCGTTTCGTTGATTTAGGTGCATCTAGCTCTGTGGGGGAGTGTATACTTAACGCTGCTATTTCCGCTCTTAGCTTGGGGAGATGATCACAATTAATTGTATGGTGAAAGTGTGAATGAATCCAGAAATAGGTACGCATGATCTTCTCTTGGTTAGAGAGGAGTATTTGAGGAAGCGCAGAGACTGAGTGAAAAATGTTTTCTAGGGGCTTCAGTTCTTTACACTGATTGACCCGGTGGCCATTCAGGTCACATAGTCCGCATGTTATCCTAGGTTCGGCCTGGTTCATGCCTAGTTGGTGTGCTTTCCCAGCTTTCCCATCATGTCGATGTGGGTGTGGGGTTGCTAGTCAGGGGGTGATGTACTTTCTAAATCACTTGAGGTTATCGTCCCGTTTCTTCTCTATTGGACGAACTCGTGGGATATAAGTATAGCATTGTCCACAGTGATTGCCCTGACAAACGAGGAAAAATATCCTAGATATGGGGGTCCCATCATGCTCAGTTTGCAATCTGGTAGGGTACCAGCGTTGTAACGCTGCTAAATCAGGGCAAATGGTGACCACATGATTCGGCATTTTGCATAATGCGCATGTTGGTCTTCTCTATAGAGAGCGGTTGGGGGTAACTAGGGGCTCCCTGATTGGTCACTTTTCAGCTAACAAGAATAGGATGGATCTTCTTGTCACATATTCTTGGGTTGTCGAGTTTTTCATGGATTTCGAGTCCATGTCATCTTCTTGGGAGAGGTGGACTATAGTTGAGTGCAAACTAGCGAGGGCTAACCGGAATCGGGGGATATAGTGACAATTTTCCAGCAGGTGATTGTCAACGCATAAAGGACATGTGAATTGTGTTGGCCGCAATCCAACGTACTAAACCCATTCTATAGGATATCATATGTGGATCAGTTCTAGGGTTGCGCATTCTTCGAGGAAGTGACCATGTTTATCGCACAGTGTGCAGCGTATAATGGGAGGGGCCACGACTGGGAGTATTTCTTGTGCCCGTCGCTCCTCCTGTAGGTACAAGATGATACGAGGTTCATCTCCAGCATATTGGATGGGGGGATCCTCTTGATACGATCGTTCGATGGTGTGTAAGGCATCCCTATATCGTGGAATCTCTGGGAAATGATGGGTATAGTGCCCATAATTACTACCGATGGCGCATGCATGATTGGTATGCAATGCTTTACCTTTACCTTTGGTGGAAATTTCCTTTTTACGGGAACGTGGCATTGTGATGTCTGCCTCAGAGCTGAGGAGTGGTTTTAATTCGTCTAGCTCTGGGTAGATATGGGTAGGGTGACCTATTACGTCGCATATGGCGCAAACTGGTGATTCCCATTGTATGGCTTGAGTTTCCAGCTTTTTTCCTCTCTTCTCAGTTTTGTTAGCCGCAACCATCGATTTTGCAATGGGAATTTCCTTTGCAGCGATTTTTTCAACCATTTCTTGAATGGGTGGGGCCTCCTCAAGACTGGGGGGCTTTAACCCTGTGGTAGTGATGTGTGTGGTTCTTATCCCCGTAGGGGGAATGAGAGACCAAACTGGTATTGGAAACGATATGTTTGGTAACACCATTGTTACCAAAACCTGTTGGGAGACGAAACCAGCTAAGTGGTAGAGGAAAGGGGTTTGAGAAGTGGTGTAGGCTAGAGAGGCTGTCGTGGCCGAGAACTCGATGTCATTACTACTTGTGTCTTTGTCCTGACTAGCTTTGGTGTTTGATGTGGACATCATGCACACAGGAAATCCAGTGACATCGAGTGATGAATCAGGTATAATGGGAGGATCTCCTAGGAATGATCTTAGAACGAACGACGGTTTGAACTGGCCAGGGCCATATTATTGGTACCATGAAAGCCTATCTGAGGATGTATCTACATAGGGTAGAATTACATCGGTGTTTTTTAGGGTTCGTTTCTCGCTATGTGTCAATTGGTGTATAGTAATGATGCGGTCCTCGTGGGGGAACATCATAATGCGTAAGGAGGAGGCTGTGACTAACATGGAGTACATATAACTCCAAAAAAGTAGTATATTATAATCCAAGTGAGCGTCCAAGATTTCAATGTCTATAAGGACCATCAATGGCTGCTACAGGATTTGAAACTAGGACCTGGATCCCTTAGATCAGTGTATCGAAGACTGAAATAAAAGAGGTGGCTCAAACGAAATCCCTCTAGGTGGGTTAAACAACTCTCCCACACCCAGTTGTCTTCATAAAGTGCCTGATGAAGTGACTGCAACAATGCATGAACATATCATGGAATAACATCGTTATTTTACAACCATGAACATATGAATATCTTTATAGCCAAAAAATGTATAATATAACAGAAAATGTGTACAATGTTTTGAGGAATCACTCACTCAAAATAGGCAATGAGAGCCTCAACAGAACATGTACATGAATATGGAGAAACACTGCTACATGAAAGAAACCATGGCAAAGACTGTGCAGTTTATAAGAGGCACTGATACAGAAATGATATCAATACAAATATATGATAGTATATGGCTCAAATAAATTGGGGAGCAAAGCTCTAACCCCTGGAAACAATAATACTTCAATCCTTAGAAGGATTGGTTGAAATATACAAAATTGGTAAAATGCCGGAGTTGCAGGGTAGCAGCTACAACTCAGAAAATGGAACTGAATGGAGAAGACTGAAGATGTTGAATCTGATGAAAATACCTCCTCCAATGGATCTTTCAAGTTAAAGGCTGATCCTATCACTGAAGATCTCACCCTCCAAACATTTTGCAAAAGCCCTACTGCAAATGCTCACTGGAAATAACGCAGTCACTAACGGAAACTGCATTGTAGGGGCAAGGGAATGAGTTGACCCAATGCCAAGATTTGCAATAAGCTCCAAGGGCTTCCAAATTGATCTCTCAAAGGAAAGAGAGACTCCTCCTCTGAAAAATAGCTGATGGTAGTGGTGTTGTGAACCCTCACTGCAACACCCTGCAACTCAGAGTTATCCTGCTTCAAGAATAACGTTGTAGCTGAAGGAGGATGCTTGGCCTCAAGCATGGATGTGAGGAAAATTAGTGAAATCCCTCAAGAGGCCTCTCAAGAAAGAGAAGGAATCCTAAACAGGAATCCCTTGTGCTAAACAGCACTGCAACTCAGCTAAACAGTCGGGACTGCAAATAGTCTAAGTAGACAAGAAATCTATAATCATATGCATGAGAAACAATGGTTGCCTTGCCCTCCTTTTAAACACATGAGAGCTCCCTCTCCATGGGTCTCACTCTTTAGGGTTTCCTCCATCAAGGAAACTTCCCTCCTCTTTCTTTGCGCTGTCCCACAAGATGCTTTCCACCTCATACCTTTGCGTTGTTTGACTTGGTCAAACTTGACCTAGCCTCCTTGCAAATGTATCCTTTCACACATGAGGGTGTGAAATCTAGTTCCACTGATGATCCCCTTTCATACTAAGAGGGATTATATCCATTTTTTTATTATGAATGGGCCTTTTCACCCAATTATTCTACTCCTAAGTGAAAATAGCAAAAGTTAATATTCCAATTTATTGTAGGAAAATTTTGGAATATTACAGTCCTCCCCTCCCAAATGTTGCTTGTCCTCAAGCAACTGCAAGGATAGAACTGAGAAGTTCCCCCAATGCAATGAGACTGAAAATTGTTGGGAAAACATCTCTCCCAATTGGATCCTCCATCCCCAAGCAATCATCCAGACAAAATGAGTCACCTTCGAACATGGCAACTCCTGAAAATCTCCTTCCACCTCAAGCTCTGGAAATGAAGGTGGGCTGAAAATCTGAACATGGTAAGCATCATAGCCTACCTCATGTTGTCCTTCTCTCCACTTATGGTAAGTGTAGAGCATGTGCTGATCTTGAGATACAAAATTATTGCCCTCAAGTGGCAAGGTGAAGAACAATCCTCCAAAGACTCCTCCTCCAACATTGAAGAACAAGCTGGCCCAAAAAATTTCATCCATGATGAATAGGACAAGGTCAGCATAGAGTATCCCAATGAGAAGTTTGATGAATGTTTGACATGATGGTACATGATACAAACAATGTCTCAGAAGGACACAGCACAGTCTCATCCACTGCAACTTCAGAAAATAGTGTGGCAAGTAACATACAAAAATCATCACATCTACTAATGAATAGTAAATGGCTGAATATGTCAACAATACATGATCAAATACTTTCCCATGGTTATACAATGGATGGCTATCAAACTCATGGCCCACCCAAAAAGAAAACAAATGTGTAGTTGTGGTGGCCATATCTCCTCCCATGCTCCCATTAGAACATGTAGCGCAAAAAATGTGGGAATTCTCTCCCCTCAAGGACACATCTCCAGGAAACAAGGGTTTACTGTAATAAACTGGGAAGTGCAGGAGGCACGGGAAATCAGACTTGAATTGGGCTCCAACAGAGTATAATATCTATAATTTCTCTCTCTCCCTTAGGCCATGCATATGAGGGGCTTTTATACTCCCTCAAAGTAGTTTCAATCAGTTGGAAACAGTTGGCCACGGGCTGGGGTCGTTGAATTACTGGAATAACCATCAACCCAGCCTCGAAAATAGGGATTTTTATATATTTTTTAACAATTTTAATGGCATACGCGGAAAAGTATCTATCGACTCGCGTATACACGCGGAAAAGTCTGGGCATACCCGCGTATGGGATTTGAAACATTGTTTTTTGTGAACTTTTACTCAAGTCTGTGGGAATGGGTGTCCAAGGCCAAAAAGACAATCATGAATCACATGAGGGTGAAAAATGATGCTATAACAGATACCCCCTAATATATGAGGTCAGAAGGGGTACATGATGGCCGAAATGTATTATGCACATAGAAAGAACTTCGAAAGAACAAGAGAGGACTTCACCAGATTTCAGCCTGCCAAAAACCAATGAAAGAAAACAGAGAGTCAGCTCATGTCTAAGGCGGGCATACCCATGCTCAGTAAAAAATATTTCCATATAGAAAGTACAAAATAGATCCAGAATGTATACAAGTATATATGAACTAAAAGTACACAATGAATCATCTGAGCACGGCCCGAAAGTACAAGTCAGAATCAATGTCCAAGTATCATATATAGAAAACTGATCAATGATGCTGAAAATAGATGTCTGATCACAAAAGTAACTAAATCTCCAGGTACCAAATCATAAGGGGTGGAAGTCATGGTACAATCACGCAACTCGGGAGCCAACATATAGGATGCTGTTGTACTGACACTGCAACATATAAGGGTGGATGGCATCACTGGCAGAAACTAAATGGACTGTCAAAAGTAAACCGAAAGATGTTGATGCAACCCGAGGTCTTCACCAATCACTATGGCACAATTCTACACAATGGGAATAAATGAGTTGAAGTCGACCATGTGAGAAATCGTTTGATTACTGGTCAATGATGTATACTGTTAACAAACGCGAGAAAACCCACCAATAATGAAAATGAGTGTCAAGGTACCCCAGTACAATCTAACAAGTGTGAATAAATGAGTTGAAGTCGAACACTTGGAAGAATCTACCAATCAGGAGGCAATGATGAATCCCCACTGTCGATAGCGAAGAGTCTGCCACTGATGACTCCAAACCCTAAGGTACTGACAAAAGAATCTAGACCTTATTCCCAGAGCAATGAGTCGGAGTCGATAGGAAAAGATCAGCTGGAAGGAAGGCATTAAGGCATCCCACATCAGTCCAGCATGAGTGTAACCCGCAGGGCAAGATTTGGAAGGAATCGGATGAAGCAGAGTGACGGAACCAAACCGAAGTACGTTTCCGACATGCACAAGATGAAGCTAGCGCACGAAAGAAACCCTCTGAACCAACCAATAATGAAAGCTGACACAGAGGCGAGATATCCACCGATAGGGTCAAATGGAAATCAAGGTACTGCACGAATCCCAAGTGTGATAATGTATGCTGACGTTGAACACAAGGAAAACCACTCAGTCAAAGACCCATAATGATGATCAAATGCTAAGCACAAGGTCACCTATAAATGATGGAAATAGGGCCAGGGTGCGGCTCTAGGTTGACTCTCAGAGAAATGTGTCGTAGTCGACAAGAGACAAACCCGCCGGCAAGAAGTCAATGGAGACCTTCTCGAACCAGCACGAGCAGAAGACCAAAACATCTGATGTGATAGAACAAGATACTGACAAGACCGGGAAGGCCGACTGAATAATGAGTCAAGACACACCGCATAATGGACGACTCTGGTTTAAACTTCCCTTGAACAAAAGCACATTTCTTGATGACCATGGCAGTAAAAATGACACTGTATAAGTCTGTTATGCAGGAGGCAAAAACACACTCTTCATATGATTGGAAGAGATAACCAACCGGGGGAGGACTGACCAGTGAAACAAGGCAAAGGCTGAACCTAGGTCAAAACTAAGACCATCCCAAATGAAGGAAATATATAACTGTATGTGCTTTGTTCAAGGGCGAAAAACTGATACTGTACTGCCATCAAATTATGAAGTAACATCTTGTTCCCACTCTTTTTTTTTTATATTTGATTTTTTTGTCTTTTTCATATAATAAGCCTGAAAAAGAATAAAAGAATTCTATGGTACAATGGATAGAACGAGTATCAAGAAACAGATGCACTAGTTCCTGGGATAGGAACGATCCTATGCTCAATGCAAGGTGGCGGAAACTAGTAAGCGATACTCAAAGGAATGTTCCATCCATGGGTAAAAAGGGTGTCAAGTCGCGATAGCTAAGTGCATGCAATGGTTAACTTGTACAGACAGTCAAGGTCAAAATATGGCTTAAACATCGAGTCCAAATGAAGCCGGCTAAAGGCCAAGATAAACAAGTAGCTAATATGCAATGCAGTAATACAACTCAACAATACCAGGGAGCCTCTAGGGTAATAGCCAGAAAAATGATAGTGAAGAAGAAGAAGAATGAGGCTTCAACACATAAGTCATGGCGGGACTAAAGAGGACTCCTGAGCCTACATAAAACACAGCATGGGCAACAAGTGCTAGCGAGGAACTAACTAGGAAGCCCATGTAAAGGAAGGCTCTACCACCAAGTCATGATTAAATAATCAGCGAGTGAAATGGGTGAAATACTCATGACCTGATGGGATCGACCCTATGGCAAGTGATCAGAATGGAGGCTAGTATGAAAAATGCAACGGAAAAGTGGATTTCCTAACCTATATGCCAGTGGAGATCATATACCTGCCATGACAGGTCAGCAGTCATGGATCAAAAACTTGAAAAAATCTCAACTTCATCAAAATGTACCTGAAAATATACCAATCTTGGCACTTACAAGCATCTGGGTTATGCAGCTTAAGATAGATTGAAAAAATAAGCATAACAAATTTTTGCAAAAATTTTCAATTTTTGGGCATAAATACACATGTTACCTCATATTTGGTTCATTGTTACTTGCTGATTTGGGAAAAAGAGCTCTGGAGAAAAAACCTCTTTCGTCAAAACAGGAGCAATCGGCTGTCAAATTTTTCCAAACTAGTCAGGTAAGCTCTTAATCCATCATTGTCATCAATTTTGTCCATTTATAGGGTTAAAATTGGGAAATTTCACTGTAGAAATATTTGTTTTAAATTACGGCTCTACGCATACGTGGGTTTATATGGACCAAGCCGCGTATATACGTGACTGTGTACAGGGTAAGTCGCGTATGCGCAACCCGAAATGTAAAAAAGCGTTTCTAATGAAAAAATTAATGATTTTCTTCAGGATGAATATATCTTGGAGGGAACGTGAGAATAGTGCGATTGATAATGAATTAATGCAAGATCAACAGTCACTCAATGTCCTCCGAAATTGTGGATTGCTCAAATTTTTCAAAATGCCAAATATGAAGAGTAATGTCCGGTTGCTCGAAATGCTGGTAAATTATTGGGAACCGAAAGAAGATTGCTTCATAATAGATCAAATGCTGATACACATAGAGGTAGAAGACATCTACTTCATTACTGGACTCTCCCGGAGGGGAGACCCAGTAGATTTGCACGGTAAGCCTTTGGGAGGGCTTACAGTGGATGACTATGTCCACGTCTACTGTGTAGAGGGGTCCAAGAAAGTTGGGACTCAGATTGCTATAAAAGACTTAAGAGACTTGCACATGAAAATTATCCTATTTACCATCGGCAGGGTAGCAGGATCTGCTTCCTTGCATCAGACATCCAGGACACAGATGAGCATAGCAGTAGAATGCTTATTTCACCTATATGATTGGTGCACAGCTCTATTAATGAACATGAAGCAACAACTAACCTCCATCCGGAAAGCAAAAACAAAGCATTTTGGGCATGGTACGATTTTTATGACATTCTTCTTTGAGAAGATTCCTGGGCTTCGACCCAGAGTGATCTCCTCAATCAACAGCCCAAGAGACCCAAGAATTGCCCGATGGGCTGATTTGATGAAGAGACTGGGGGGAAGTGAAGTTCCCCGAATCACATGGGATGACGAGTTCTTCCAATGGTGGGCGGAACAAGTCATAGCAGTGGAGGACTACCCCTATGCCGGGATGGATTTCCGCGGTGATCCAGACCTCGTTCTTCCACTTGGCGCGGCATGGGGCACAATCGGTAAGTTTTGCAAAAAAATTTTTAATTTTTTAATTTTTTTTTTTATATATAAATTATATGATTTTTATGATTTTTTCAATGTATGTGAAAAAATGTGAAAAAAAAACATGTTTTTTGATTGGATTCCAAATGACTTACAATATTATGATGCTCATGATACAGATATTGGACCAGTCCGTCCTGAGGGCTACCCATGGCATAAACGCTGCAGAGGCGATACAGATGCTGAAGATCTAGGCAGAACCCTCCATGCCGTTTATAGGAACTTGGAGGGGTTGACCTGCCATGTGCCTATGGCTGCAGTGGAAGATCTTCTTGAGGCCGTCTAGAGACGGGTAGTAGGAGTACCACGTGACTGGGTACGGTTATTCCGCCGTGTCGCTACTGTGATCGTGTTCTATAGGAACACGAACATTGGGCAGGGACCTCAAGAGTAGATAGATATGATTATCGGATGACTGTATATTTTTTGATACTGAACATGATCGGGCATAAGCCCAAATTTTGTATGACTTGTGGATCCAAATTTTGTATAGTTTTTTGAACACTCTGATGATATATATATATACAGTGATTTATGATGTGATGTGACAAATGTATGAAAAAATGCATGATGTTTTTGATGATTAAATTTCAATGTATGGAATGATTAATATGCCAATCAATTGCTTGATTAGCTAATGAGTCTGCCATCCAATTGTCTGCTCGAGGAATATGAATGAATGTTAAAAATTGAAATGATCTTTGTAACAAATGTACCCTCAAAAACAACCGGAATAAAAATGGATCTCGAACCCGATAAGTATTGTTCAACTGCGACACCACCAGCTGGGAGTCAAAGAAAACTACCAACGAATCAACACCCAAAGATATTTCCTCCGAGAGTAGATGAATAACTGCAGTGTACTCTGCTACATTATTGGAAGCAGGACCAATGCAGACTCCTCTTGATACTAACAGCTGACCGGATGGATGATGAAGCACCCAAGCCGCGGAAGCCAAGTTCTGGGTGTGTCTACTAGCACCATCGGTGAAACCATAATGACTCATGACATTCGACACAACCTGCCAAAGCAGATCGAAAACATCACCATCACATTAAAGACCTAAAACCATATATGTACAAAACAAAACTATTATACAAAAGAAAAATGCCAGGCCGAAGCCTAGGCATAATACTTTTTCAAATAGAGCCAATTTCCGGGCTCCGAAAACTCGTTTCCTTCAAAATCAACCAAGTTATGTGCTCCTTTTCTAAGGAATTTTTTAACGATGAAGGGGCCATACCACATAGACTTAAACTTTCCTGCGCCCAGGGCATCTTTCTCTTGGGCATAGACCAAAACAAGGTCACCTTCCGAAAAAACCCTAGGTTTGACCGCCTTATCGTACTGAACCCTGAGTTGTTTCTTATGCGCCTCATTCATCGTGGCTGCATCCCAACATTGTTCATCAAGATGTTCCAAATGAAGGAGACGTTCTTCAAGACTAGAAGTGTCAGGAAGAAGTTCAACAGCTAACTTAGGAGAAGGAATCTCACATTCAATGGGAAATATGGATTCCGGCCCGTAAACTAGTTGAAACGGAGTAAAGCCGGTTGCAGTTTTCACTGACGTCCTGTATGCCCAAAGTGCAGGATACAACATGATATTCCAATTGGATCAAGCTTTATCAATCGTCCTTTGAAGAATGGTCTTCAAGGATTTTTTCACGGCTTCCACTTGCCCATTGGCCTGAGGATAATAAGGAGATGAATGCTCCTGCCTGAAACCTAATTTTAGAGCCAACTCAGCCATCATTCTATTCTGAAAATGACTGCCATGATCAGTGAAAATCTCTCTAGGAATACCGAAACGAGCAATAACCTGGTTGAAAAGAAAAAGAGTTGTTGTCTCACCATCATTCCCAAAAGTAGGCATAGCCTCGACCCACTTCGTAAAGTAGTCTACTGCTACAATAATGTACTTGTGACCTTTAGCCAAAGGCAGGTTACAAGTAGTATAATCAATACCCCACTTTGTAAAGGGACTGACAATAATGACTGGAAAAAGCGGAGTTGGATGAGCTCGCATTTTTCGAGTATAAACTTGACACGGATGACATTTTTTGACCGACTCCACATAATATTTGAAAATCGAAGGCCAAAAGTACCCAGCACGCAAGATTTTTTGGGCTGTAGCAAGCCCAGATAAATTACCACCACAAGCTCCACTGTGGCAATCATTGAACACAGCCTCAGCTTCTTCGAGAGTTAAGCAACATCTCAGGATTGAATCAACCCCTCGACGATATAAAGCATCACCAATAATTACATAATTTTTAGCCAAGTGACGCAACTTACGGCGCTCATCTTTCGAAAAAGTAGAGGGAAACTTCGCAGTCTGAAGATACACAATGATATTTCCATACCAAGGATCCTGTGGAGAGATAAGAAACAAATGTTCATCCGGGAAGGATTCATCATAAACTATCTCTTCTCCACAGGGCAACTCAGAGATTAATTCCATGAAAACCAATGATTTCTTGGACTTGGCAGACATAAACTCAAGATCAAATTCTTGCAAAATTACAATCCATCTATTGTATTTTCCCCCAATCACTCGCCTACTGAGAACAAACTGAAATGGATTGGCTGCTGCCAAAACATAAGTTTTTCGTAGAAGAATATAATGTCTGAGTCGCTGTACAACATGAACAGCTGCTAAGGCTAGCTTCTCTATCGGAGTATACCGGAGTTCAGGTCCTACCAAGCCTCGACTAAGATAGTATATAATATGCTCTGCAAGAGCATCATCCTCCTGAACCAGAACCATACCAATGGTAGATTCTGCTGCTTTAAGATACAAAAGGAAATCCCTGCTATAATCAGTTGGACTCAATAAAGGAGCAGAGGTCAATTCTTTTTTCAAATCATCGAATGAGCGCTGAGCGAAGTCATCCCAAAAGAATGGAACTCCCTTCTTCAAAAATCTCATAAATCCTTTGGTAACTTCAGTGTAATTTACGATAAATATCCGAAGAAAATTAGCTTTTCCTTGTAGACTTTGAAGCTGACAAATAAACGACGGGGGAGGAAATTGAAGTATTGCCTCAACATTGAAGGGATCTACCCTAATCCCTTCCCTAGACATAATGAATCCCAATAACCGACTGGATGTGACTGCGAAAACACACTTGTTCGGATTCAACATAATCTTGTAGAAACAGCATCGTTCAAAAACTTGACGAAGGTGAGCAGGATGATCAATTCTCTTTCGAGAACGAGCAACTAAATCATCCAAATACGCCTCGATAATATGTTTGATGTCGTGGAAGGCATATGACATGGCCCGCTGGAATGTAGCCCCAGCATTTTTAAGACCAAAAGGCATCTTCTTGTAAGCAAAAGTACCCCAGGGACAAATAAAGGCAGTCTTATGCTGATCTTCAGGATGGATAGTAATCTGATTATATCCGAAGAAACCGTCCATGAAGGAGAAAATCTCATTACCGGCACACTCATCGATAATCTGATCTATAAATGGTGTGGGGTCATTATCTTTTGGACATGCTTTATTAAGGTCTCAGAAATCAATGCAAACTCGAATGGTTCCTTGCTTCTTATCTACGGGAACAGGATTCGAAACCCACTCCGTCAAAGGAATAGGGAAAATAAATCCCGCCTTGAGCAGTTTTTCCACCTCAGCTTTGATAGCTGCAGCCTTCCTAGGATTGACTGGACGAAGCTTTTGCCTCACAGGCTTAGCATTTTCGTAAGTCTTGATTTCATGCTGGACAATAGATGGATCTATACCAGGCATTTCCTCATAAGACCAAGCAAACACATCCCTAAACTCTTTAAAGAGATCGGTGTAAATTTGAATCTCTTCAGGGGAACATTCAGCTCCGATGAAGACATTCTCTATGACATTGGGATCCCTGGAAATGTTCACCGGGATAGTTGGAGAGATCACAGCCATGTTCCCTTCAGTAAATACTTGTGTTGGTGCTAAAGGGTTCAGGACTGGGTGAACAAGACCAGGAGACAAAGGACTTGGAAAACTTGACTCAACTTCGCTCAAATCAGGTAAAAAGTAAGACCGATGATGCAAATCATCCCACGGTCTATATATACCAGTCATAGCTTCCAGGATGGCCTCTTCAGATGGAAGAGTGGTATCAAGGCAATCCTGGCCAGAAGAAGAAATAAGTGTCCAAGCCAGAGCCACATCGCCATCCAACTCCTCCGGAGAAAGAGAAGTTGGAATGGACTCTACAGATTCAACAATAGACTGATAAGCAATCTCAGCTGCAGACATCGGAAATTCCATTCTACCCACTTGACCTTCCGCTAATGTGGAGGTAGGGGAAGGTAAGGTCCAAGGATCCGAAAAATAATGAGTTCTGAAGAACTTTTTCGAATAGGAGCCCTGGAGGATGAAATTGCATTTATATGAACAGTAGGAGGTGGAATATCGAAAGTACCCATCAAAGAAGAATACATCCCAACCCCTAACTTCTCAACAGGCGGCTTGGCATTATCCAATTTTGGAATAGTTGAGTCAGTAGATGCATTCGGGTCTACCAGAGAACAGTCCAGTTGGTCAACTGTAACAATCCTCCCTTCATGAGGGAAACAAATAATCCGAAATAATGAGGATGCAATAGCATCCATCTCATAAATCCAGTTTCACCCCAACAGAAGGTTGTAGTCCAAGCTTGCATCAACTATCTCAACCTCTATATTTTACAGTTTTTCCCCCAACACAAATGGGCAAAGCTGGGACAATACCATGCGGTCTGTGAGAATGACCATCAAACGCAGTCAGAAGAGTAGCAGATGGAACAGCTGCAGGAGATCCAATTCCCTTCCAACATGCGAGAGACATCACACATGTGGAAGCACCCTCATCAACGATCGTCCGGAAGATATTGAATTTCCAGTAGGATGATTTGATATGAAAAGCCATATGATGGGGGAGTCTCTTTTTAAAATTAGACATATTGAATGTAATCACAAGAGAGTTCTTTGGATCGACAACCCCAATAGCAGTGAGCAAAGAACTACGCTGAGCTGCGCAAGACTAGAGCACCTCTAGAGCCGACATGGCACAAGGGCTCTGCGCCTGATCTTCCACAATAGAGTAGTTTTGGGCAGCCCTGGCATTTGGATTAATCGTCGTATGCTTAGTAGGTGCTTTTGGCATCCGAGGTATAGGCTCAACAGTAGGCCTCGTAATATGAAGCGGCTCAGTACCATCGGGAGCACCCTTGGGTTTCGAAGTCTCAGCTTCGCCATAATCATGGGATCTCGTGGTGATATCCGCGTGAGCACTCATCATATATATGTTTGACGGATTTTCCCCTTTGTTGTGTAACCAGCTCCAAAAATAGAAGAAAAGAGATATGAACGCCTTAGAAATAAGCCACTTCGAGGGGGAAACCTCCAATACATTACATAAATGAACAATTCTTGGATGATACAATTTACAAAACCTCCTTTCTATATATAGGAGTCCATGTGGCTATAATGTAATCCTAGTGGGCCACAATGTAATCCTAGCCGACCTAACAATAATAATTTAAGGGCACAATAATAACAAAATGGGGGTTACAAGGGTTCAATAATAACATAAGGGGGTTACACTAATAACAATAAGGGACTATACTAGTAATATAGGGACCTAACATGCCCCTCTCCTTCAAAAAAGTGTTGTCCTCAATGCTTGAGTAGCTCTGGGTGCTTCTGTATAAAATTCTCATCCTCCCATGTAGAATCTTCTGTGGGTAAGTTCTTCCACTTGATGAGATACTCTGAAATTGATCGATTTCGTAGCTGTCGAGTTCTTGTTTCCATGACTGCTTCAGGTTCCAATATGATTTTTCCTTCCTCATCAAGTTCTGGCAATATTGTTTGAACTAGAATATTTTCACCTATAAACTTCTTTAAGCATGAAACATGGAAAACTGGATGCACTCGCGAAGAAGCAGGAAGCTCCAATTTGTATGCCATAGTACCAATCTTTTGCAACACCTTGTAAGGACCATAGTACTTTGGCGATAATTTATTATCCTTCTTAGCTTGCTTGAGGGACATTTGTTTGTATGGTTGTAGTTGTAAAAATACCCAATCTCCTACATCAAAACTTCTCTCGCTGCGATGTTGATCTACCTGTTGTTTCATTCGATTTTGTGCCAAAGTCAGGTTATCCTTTAAGAGTTGGAGAACTTCTTGCTGATGCTCGATGTGATCTTCCACTGCTTGAACCTTCGAATTTTCTCTTAAATATGATGCGATGGATGGTGGATGATATCCATAAAGTGCCATAAATGGGGTCATTTTTGCTGCAGTATGGAAGGAAGTGTTATACCACCATTCAGCGAGAGGTAACCAATCGACCCATTGTGTTTGTTTATCAGATACAAAACAACGAAGATATCCTTCCAAACATTTATTTACTATCTCAGTTTGACCATCAGATTGAGGATGATAAGATGAGCTATGAGCTAATTGAGTACCAAAACAAGAAAATAACTCCGTCCAAAAATTTCCAGTAAAAATGGGATCTCTGTCGCTCACAATAACCCTTGGGCTTCCATGTAGTTTTTGAATTCTATCCATAAATGTGGTAGCAACTGTACTTGCTTTAAATGGATGAGATAATGCACAAAAGTGTGCATACTTGGTAAGTCTATCAACTACCACCATGATGACACTCTTTCCTTCAGACTTAGGTAAACCCGTGATAAAATCCATTGAAATCTCCTCCCAACGTTGACTTGGAATGGATAAAGGTTGTAGAAGTCCCGGGGTCTTAATTGTCTCAACTTTATTCTGCTGGCAAACCAAACATTCCGCCACAAACTTTTGAATATCAGATTTAAGGCCATCCCAAAAAAATTCTTTCTTCACCCCGTGATAAGTTTTTAAAAATCCTGAGTGTCCTCCTAAAGGAGAAGTGTGCAATTCCAGAAGAATCTTTTGTTTTAGTTGGGAATTCTTGCAAAGATATAAGCGATATTTGTACCATAAGGAATCATTTTTCCAACTAAATGTATCAGATGTACTAGGATCTTGCCGCAACTTTTGAATGAGTGTCCATACATCTTTGTCCTTCTTCCATTCATCTCTTGCTTCAGTTATCCAATCTGGTTGGATAATAGAAATGGCACAAAGCAATGCTTCCACCTCTTCATTCTTTTTTGAGAGTGCATCTGCAACAACATTAAGCTTTCCTTTTTGTAGATTATTTCAAAGTCATAACCCAACATCTTTGTGACCCATTTTTGCTGCTCTTCTGAAGATAGTCTTTGTTCCAAAAAGTGTTTAAGACTATCATGATTAGTTTTTACCTTGAAGTGTCTTCCCATTAGGTAAGTTCGCCATTTCTTTAGTGCATGCAACATTGCTAACATTTCCTTCTCATAAATAGGTTTCTGTAAATACTTTCCTTTGATTGGATGACTTTCAAAAGCAATGGGTCTTCCTTCCTGCATTAAAAAAACACCAATTCCATTTCTTGAGGCATCACATTCCACAATAAAGGTTTTTGTGAAGTCCGGCGTAGCTAAGACAGGCGCTAGGCACATTGCCTCTTTAAGATGTTCAAAGGCCTTAGTTGCTTCAGGAGTCCATGAAAATGCATCTTTCTTCAATAATGTTGTTAGAGGTGCCGCTATTCTCCCATAATTCTTAACAAACTTGCGATAATACCCTGTTAACCCGAGAAATCCTCGCAACTTCTTTATGGTTGTGGGGACTTTCCATTCCTTAATGGCTTTACTTTTGTTAGGGTCTACTTTAACACCCTCGTGAGATACAATGTGACCCAAATATTCCACCTCTTGTACTCGAAAGAAACATTTGGATTTTTTTGCATATAATTGTTTCTCCTGCAATAGTTTGAGCACCCTGTCAACATGTTCAACATGATCCTTCCAAGACCTGCCGTAGATTAGTATATCATCAAAAAATACTAGCACAAATTTTCTAAGGAAGGGTTTGAAAATGGAATTCATCAACCCTTGAAATGTAGAAGGTGCATTGGTAAGGCCAAAAGGCATGACCAAAAATTCATAATGACCCTCATGAGTTCGAAATGATGTTTTTGGAATATCTTCAGTCTTCATTCTAATTTGATGATATCCCGAACGAAGATCCAACTTGGTAAAATAAATTGCTCCATGTAATTCATCCAATAATTCATCAATCACATGAATGGTAAATTTGTCTTTAATGGTGAGCTTATTGAGCTCCCTATAATCTAGACACATTCGCCATGATCCATCTTTCTTGTGTACCAAAACTATAGGAGCAAAGAAAGAACTTTGACTAGGTTGAATTATACCCGCCTCTAACATTTCTGCAATCATACGTTCAATTTCGCTCTTTTGGAAGTAAGGATATCTATAAGGCCTGATGTTTGGAGGAACACTTCCTGGAATCAAATGAATAGCATGATCATGATCACGAATAGCTGGGAGTCCTTTGGGAGTTTCAAACACCTTGGAATGATTGTCCAAGACTTGTTGGAGATCTGCAGAAATAGATGATTTTGATGTCGGAACTTCTAGTGAGCATAATTGTGCAATTACACCTCGTTGTTGTTTCTTTAGAAGCTTTGTCATGACATTAGAGCTTATTATCCTTCCCGGCTTCCCTTCAATACGTTGCAATTCGACTTCTTTTCCTTCTGAAAAAAAATTCAAGAAAAGTTCTTGAAAATTAAAAGCTACCGTCCCCAAAGATTGTAACCATTGTACTCCTAGTACAACATCAGCACCTCCCATAGGAATGGAAAGCATTGGACTAGTCAATACATATTCCCCCATGGTTAGCTTGATATTATGGCATTTTCCGGAGCAATTTATAGTTCCTCCATTTGCAACCATCACTTGACATTCTGGTGCTGGGTATAGGAAACAATTTAATTCCTTGGCTACCTTATAATGAATAAAATTATGGGTGCTACCCGAATCAATCAACACTATTACCCTTTTCTTTTTTATATGTCCTTCTATCTTGAGAGTTTGAGGAGTGGTAATTCCTGCCAGTGCATTACACGATATGGTCGGATTCATTTCTTCCTCTTCTAGGGGTGGTTCCTGGTGTATATCCTCTTCTTGTTCATTTTATTCTTCTTCTTCACAATCTATGTAAAATAATTTCTTCTCAGCACACTTATGACCTTTAGTGTATTTGCTATCACAACTGTAGCAAAGCCCTTTTGCTCTTTTTTCTTCCAATTGTTGTGTTGTCAACCTTGTAGGTTGTGGAAATCTAGGTGTAGCAACACTTCCTTCTTTATAGAATTGAGTGGTAGGCTTCCTTGTCGCCATAACTTTACATTCAACTTTTCTTGCCAACCTGAATGCCTTCTCCAATGAATCAGGTTCCAAAACGCGAACTTCATGTTGGATGTTATCCTTTAAAGTACCTATGAAGAGATCAATCCCGTGTTCCTCTGGAATATCAGTTACCCTTATATTCAATTTTTGGAAGTCCTCAATGTGCTCCCCCACTAAAACCTTTTGTTTGAGATTTATCAATTGGCTAAAGAAGGTGTTGCTCTTTGTATCCTCATAATGTGCTATCATTTCCTCCGTAAAAAATTGACCAAGTGACAATTTTTTTACGGGAGCAAAGCCATCGATACCATACAAATGTATTTTGTTCTAAATGTAAAGTTGCAATGCGTACCTTTTGTGTGTTTTGTACATTATGGAGATCAAAATATTGCTCCATCTGTAGTATCCATGTTACAGGATCCTTTCCATCAAACTTCCTCATATCCATTTTTGGAATATGGTGGTTCTTCCCGCCAACATTAGAGGTTATGAAATCACGATTAACTTTTATTTTGTTCTCATCATGAGGTTCTTCTACTATATTTCCGCCATTAGGAATCGTTTCTTGTTTTAAGCTTGTCATCAAGCCTTCCATGTATGATTTTAGATCATTCTTCATGTTTTCCATGTTGTCTTTCATGTTTTCATCGATCTTAGCTTCCATGTCATCAATCTTACCCTACACCCTAAAAATTTCAGCTTCTGAAGCCTCGTAGAAAAAAAGTTATAGCGAAAATGCCACGATGACCTGTTTGGAGCAGCGAAACCCTAGAATCCAAACCTCTGATACCAAATGTTGTGTAACCAGCTCCAAAAATAGAAGAAAAGAGATATGAACACCTTAGAAATAAGCCACTTCGAGGGGGCAACCTCCAATACATTACATAAATGCACAATTCTTGGATGATACAATTTACAAAACCTCCTTTCTATATATAGGAGTCCATGGGGCCATAATGTAATCCTAGTGGGCCACAATGTAATCCTAGCCGACCTAACAATAATAATTTAAGGGCACAATAATAACAAAATGGGGGTTACAAGGGTTCAATAATAACAATAAGGGGGTTAAACTAACCATAATAAAGGACTATACTAGTGATATAGGGACCTAACACCCTTCCTGGGTGCCCCTAGAGGAAGCCCCAGTATTTTGATTCATGCAAACAACTAGCTGTTGCCCTTGGGGAAAAGGGTTTGTAAACACAGCCTGGGAACTAGTAGAACCCTGCTGAGCTAACAAGCGTTGCGCATCTTGAATTTTAGGGCAAAGGTGAGTAAGATGGTCTCCAGCACATAACTTGCATAGAAAATTCACTTTCTTTTTATCCTTTGGACCCTCACCAACATGCTCGTTGGATTTATTTGCATTACCCTTCCCAGTCTTGCCTTTTTTCTTATTTCGTCCCTTCTTCTTCCCTTCGGATTGTTGATTTCCTTTAGGGTTGGAATTCTGAACGACATTTACCGACAAAGATTGAGAAGGAGATGACTCAGCAGGCATAGCCTGACCAGAAGAAGCAGATTGTATAGACAACTGCTGTAATTGAATAAGCAGGTTAGCTGCACCACTATCGATCGATCCAATAAGTCCATCACCATGAGGGCCGGGTTTAGTCTTGGATATGTCTAACTTGGAGTGAGGAGCACTAGGAAAATATATCAATTCAAGCTGTTGGGCCCTGAAAATAGCCTGTTCCTCAGAAAATACCCCAGACAGGGATACATCCTAAGAAATATCTGACTGCAGATATTTCAAAAACCACTCTAAGAGAAATTCTCCCAGAATATGAGCTTTAATAAGCCTTTTCCTTCTCCGCCATTCCTGAATATGATCAGAAATGTGGGTTGCGTCGTCCTGATTAAAATTAGCTAGGAGTTCAGTCCCAGCATCATAACGAACATGAAACTAGAAATGGTTTAGAAATGTAGTAGCCAGATCTCCAAATCTAGCAAAACTGTCCCCAGCTAACTCAATGTACCACTTGGCAGCATTTCCAGTCAAGGTGCATTGAAACAATCTCAACCTAATCAAATCCTCGATCAGGGAGTTAGATGAACACCATAAATGGAAAGTGGTGATATGATCAGCTGGGTCCTCTCCATTCTTGCCTTCAAACTTTGGAATTCCTGAAGGTAGTTTGGTAGGGAACCGAAGGCCACCCCGGACTACATCGGATTGGATCATTCGTCAATTTCGACAAATGTGGCAAGTTCAACATTGCCAGAAAAGGTAAACGAGGAGGAGCCTGAGGATTCCATCCTTGGTGGGTTCGATTCCTGACATTCTGAAAAGAATAACCTGGATTTGATGAGGCACCAGGTTGCCAGAAAGAACTCGTAGAAAATGTTGGGCCAAAAGACCCAGCATTTGGAGAAGGACCCCCTCCCAACTTAGAGTTACCAAAGAATTGACCAGTTCCCCCCCCCCCCCCCTCCCCCCCGAAGTAGTGAATGAAGAGAAAACCCCCTGATAGGGGTTCCAAGCATTAGAAAGAGGGGAAAAAGTCTGATAAGCACCCGACGAAGGGAAAGAAACATTCCCTTGCTGACCAGCTTAAAACTGATTCCCTGCCCCCACTACCGTAAAAATAGGGTTCCAACCTATAAAGGTAGTCGAACTCTGACCTCCAAACCAAGGGTTAAAACTCTGAGTCTAAGAAGTAAAAGGAAAAGACCCTAAGGAAGGATTCAAACTAGGCATATGGCCACTTCCGAAGGGGAACCTTGAAAATAAGTTGACCCAGTAGTCATGGAGGACATGGGTGCAGACACAGCAGTGGAAAAGGAAAACGAAGGAATCCCACTAGTGGGCATTCCAAAACAAAAGGGACCAGATTGAGAAGCTTGTGCTTGGGTGAAGCCAGAGCCAAACACAGCAGTACTAGAAGCAATCGAAGATATAGCAATTTTGCCTCCTCCTTCTACCGAAGTAGGAGTCTAAATGCTTGCAACACTCATAGCTGAAGCCGCGTTCCCAATCGTGGCCATCGAAAGGTATGAGTGAGATGGATAAGGACTTTCTGGTCTTTCAGACTCAGGTCCGATGTACTCAACAACAAACAGAGAATCAGAAGGAAGAGGAGATGGAAGTGACTGAGGAGACTCAGGTACTTCCTCTACTTCTATTTCTAACTCTCGCGGAAATAAGACTCTCGAGGCGAGCGGAGTGCTCCTCTCGGAACCGACACCAAAACCAACTACAGAACCTTCAAGCCCTAGCGGAGGATCTCTCTCCGCTACGTCAGATACCACTGGGTGATATTCACCTGCTATATTACTCCTACGCCTTCTTGAAGAAGGCTCAGCACTCTCGGGAGATAACCCCCAGATTCTCCTCGATCGACGAGGCGCTTGATCAGCCACTTTAATAGATTAATTAGACTCAAAAAAGTATAAAGCTAGGCAAACTAGGAGCAAAGAGCACTCAATATAAAAATCCCTAAGATGCAACCAAACAAGCAGCCTTCAGGTATTTCCGCTCCGGGTGATTAGGACCGGACACCAAAATACGAGAAAGTGAAAAATAGGACCTCCCGAAAGTAGTCTGGGATAATTACGGCCCAGGCCTACTAGCGAAGGTAACAGAAACAGTCACGCCGACCTCCTAACAACAGCCTTTGCCGGTGCAAGTACCCAAGCTTCGCCGGGGCAACCTCCAGAAGTACTGCTGGAAGTGATATGACATCTGCCTCAGGTACCACGGGTATTACCCCCCGCAGTCACCTGTGTGGAACCTAGGAATGGCAACTAAGGGCACCAATCCATGTCAGCAGCCGGGTGGAACGGTCTTGAGGCAAGATCCAGCAAATTAGAGAGGGGGTATCTGTCTTCTCGGCCTTCACTTCCCCTCGCGCTTGACTCTCTAGAGGAGAGCTTTCCCGGTCCACCTAACGGTGTTGGATTTCGCTCAATTAATAAACTTCTATGTTTTAGTTTGAGCAACCTTGGAGAGTTAACTCTCCACTCACCTAATCCAAGGCCCTACAACCTAGCTAGTTGGTGTATGACACTAAATAAAAAACTTGCTAGTTGTTTTTAGATTATTGCGCTTATTTTAGTTGGCTGTTATATTAAGTCAAGGGAATATGGAAATGAAACTCGTGATGTTTTGTGATGCAGAAAAGAAATTAATGAAAACCAAACTACATGCAAATGCAGTAATTACCTTTCGAAAAAAAGAAATTTCTACATGGGTTCTACGAGACTATTTTTTTTTCAGATATCAAATCTCACACTCGCAAAATTTATGAAAAAGACTACAAATGTTCAAGTGCACCTAATGCAAATTACTAAGAGCATGCCAATTCTAAGATGCAAAATCTACCAAAGCAAAGAGAAATTTCCAAGAATCCCTCAGTTCTATCACTTTTCCGGTTGTCCACCATGCTAGTTCCCAAATCAGAGACTCTCAGTATAAAGACGCCAAAATATGCTCGAAATAAGAGAAAGAGACCAATGACAATTCTCTTCCCAAATCAAGTCAAAATCCGAAGGTAAGAAATATCAACAAAGCTTCAAAAGATGAAAAGAAACCAAAACAAAAATGCAAAACAAAAGCAAAGGCAAAGCAAAATGTTTTTGTGCTTTTGATTTTTATAAAAAAAATATTTCAAAGAGACTAAGAAAGCTATCCAATTACCAAGCCAAACAATCTCCGAATTTCAAGCAGAACTCCAAAAAAAAATGCTCGAAATCTTATAGTGCCACTTAGTAGCAAGATTTATACGAGCAAAAGGAAGACAAGAAACTCAGCAACTCAGCCCAGAAGAATACCACAATCTTGCAGCAAACAAAAACTTCAAAGAACCAAAAATGACTCTTCAAAAATTGCAACAAGACCTAGTCAAATGAACTCAAGAAAACCAACCGAAAAGCAGGCAAGAATTAAAGTGCAAAGCAAGACATAAAGTTAGGAAAGAGTATATGAGCAGAAGCTCTCTGTCCTGATTAAGCAGAACAACCAAGAATCTCCAAAAAGAGATCTTGGTACTCGACCCAAAAATGCAAGCACTAAAAACAAGATTTGCCAAATGAGCCGGTCTTCAACCAAACAAGAGAGAAAAAGACCAATAACCACTTTCAACACAATCCAAAGACTAAAAGGACACTGCAAGAACAGGTCATTAGGGGAATTTTGAGGTCTAAAATGGGCCTCATGAGTAAAATGTACAACAAAAATAAACTTTATAACAACCAATAGGATTCAAGATGATGATGTCATACATAATGGATGATTCACCATTTTTGGAGTAAAAAAGTAAAAATATTAAAAAATAATAAAATAATAAAACTACTTTTTCAACTCGTATTTTAAACTTATCTCCTAAAATTTTTACTCAAATTTCGAGTGGGAGTACTCGTTAGATGCGGAATTTAATTCCTCATCCAAGGAGTACCCATGTTGCATACTTTTGATGAACTCTTCTACACGAAAAATGAGAAATACATAAAAAACGTGATTGTAATCACGATTTTTTTATGTATTTCGCATTTTTCGTGTAGTAGGACCCATCGAAAGTATGCAACATGGGTACTCTTTGGATGGGGAATTAAATTCCGCATCCAACGAGTACTCCCGCTCGAAATTTGAGTAAAAACTTTGGGAGATAAGTTGAAAATATGAATTGAAAAAGTAGTTTTTTCATTTTTCCCTCTAAAATTTGATGATGTCATCAAATCTTATTAGATTTTTTCCACTATTATTTTATAATTTCCTTAGGAGGCCCATTTTAGACCTCAAAATTCCCCTAATTCACCACAGGCAGACAAGACCAAAAAGTCAAAAAATTAAAAATTTCAAAATTTGCCTAGGCATACGCTACTTAGCAGTTTTTCAACACGCGTGCATACATGACTGTCGCAAAGGAAATCCGGGTATACGCGACTTCCTTTGACAGAAACTGCGTGTATATGTGACTGTGTGTAGAAAAACTCGCGTATGGAAAGGTAGATAATGAAAAACAAAAATATCAAGCCTGGCTAAAGAACCCGGTCTTCAGTTTGACTGAGAAGAAACTAACCAGATTGGAAATAATGATTAAAAATGTCGAAAACCTTCAAAACAGCTGAAACTACCCAACAGGGGAATCACAAGAATGTGATCCCCAGTGGAGTCGCCAGTTCTGTTTCGGGAAATAACTCCCTAGAGGTCGTTGGGTCAGAAACCTCCACAGATCAGGGCATGCTATTCAAGAAGGACTCACACAACCAAAATTGTATGCTAAAAACTAGATATGATAGATTGTAGAACTCACCCGTAGATCCTACGTTTGATGTAGATCCCGCGGGGTCCAAACCCCCAACAACCCTTCTTCCTCTTTAACCTGAAAATCAAGAAGAAACGTGCACGAAAATCTAGTTTTACAACATATATCTTTCCTAAAGGTCAGTGTAATCCATGTGAAACATCATATAAACAATAATAAATGCTTAATTAACAATCTTTTCACATATGCAACCAGATACTAACACGTGAATTCGGGAACAAGATGGTTCTTCTTCATTACGAACAACATGTACAATAATAGAAAGGTGGAGAGATCACCTGAATCCTTCCACGATCTTCGAACAGACCGTCGTCCGGATCCGTCCTGCCCTTGCCTCGCTAAGATTCTTCCAAGACTTATGCACACGATATGACATATAAGCTTATGAACATCTCCAAAAAACAAGGATTTCCTGTAATAAACTGGGAAGTGCAGGAGGCACGGGAAATCAGACTTGAATTGGGCTCCAACAGAGTATAATATCTATAATTTCTCTCTCTCCTTTAGGCCATGCATATGAGGGGCTTTTATACTCCTTCAAAGTAGTTTCAATTAGTTGGAAATAGTTGGCCACGGGCTGGGGTGGTTGAATTATTAGAATAACCATCAACCCAGCCTCGAAAATAGGGATTTTTATATATTTTTTAATAATTTTAATGGCATACGGGGAAAAGTATCTATGGACTCGCGTATACACGTGTAAAAGTCAGGGCATACCTGCATATGGGATTTGAAACACTGTTTTTTGTGAACTTTTATTCAAGTCTGTGGGAATGGATGCCCAAGGCCAAAAAGACAATCATGAATCACATGAGGGTGAAAAATGATGCTATAACAGTGCCCCCTAATGTATCAAGTCAGAAGGGGTACATGATGGCCAAAATGTATTATGCACATAGAAAGAATTTCGAAAGGAAAAGAGAGGACTTCACCAGATTTCAGCCTGCCAAAAGCCAATGAGATAAAACAGAGAGTCAGCTCATGTCTGAGGCGGGCATACCCATGCTCAGTCAAAAATATGTCCATATAGAAAGTACAAAATAGATCCAGAATGTATACAAGTATATCTGAACTGAAAGTACACAATGAATCATCTGAGCACGACCTTGAAGTACAAGTTGGAATCAATGTCCAAGTATCACATATCGAAAACTGATCAATGATGCTGAAAATAGATGTCTGATCACAAAAGTAACTAAATCTCCAGGTACCAAATCATAAGGGGTGGAAGTCATGGTACAATCACGCAACTCGGGAGCCAACATATAGGATGCTACTGTACTGACACTGCAACATATAAGGGTGGACGACATCACTGGAAGAAACTGAATGGACTGTCAAAAGTGAACCGAAAGATGCTGATGCAACCCGAGGTCTTCACCGATCACTATGGCACAATTCTACACAATGGGAATAAATGAGCTGAAGTCGACCATGTGAGAAATTGTTTGATTACCGGTCAATTATGTATACCGTTAACAAACGCGAGACAACCCACCAATAATGAAAATGAGTGTCAAGGTGCCCCAGTACAATCTAACAAGTGTGAATAAATGAGTTGAAGTCGAACACTTGGAAGAATCTACCAATCAAGAGGCAATGATGAATCCCCACTGTCGATAGTGAAGAGTCTGCCACTGATGACTGCAAACCATAAGGCACTGACAAAAGACTCTAGACCTTATTCCCAGAGCAATGAGTCGGATTCGATGGGAAAATATATGCTGGAAGGAAAGTATTAAGGCATCCCACATCAGTCCAGCGCGAGTGTAACCCGCAGGCCAAGATTTGGAAGGAATCGGACGAAGTAGAGTGACGGAACCAAACCGAAGTACGTTTCTGACATGCACAAGATGAAGCTAGCGCACGGAAGAAACCCTCTGAACCAACCAATAATGAAAGCTGACACAGAGGCGAGATATCCACCGATAGGGTCAAATGAAAATCAAGGTATTGCACGAATCCCAAGTGTGATAATGTATGCTGACGTCGAACACAAGGAAAACCACTCAGTAAAAGACCCATAATGATGATCAAATGCTGAGCACAAGGTCACCTTTCAATGATGGAAATAGGGCCAGGTTGCGGCTCTAGGTTGACTCTCAGAGCAATGTGTCGTAGTCAATAAGCGACAAACCCGCCGACAAGAAGTGAATTTAGACCTTCTCGAACCAGCACGAGCAGAAGACCAAAACATCTGATGTGATAGAACAAGATACTGACAAGACCAGGAAGGCCGACTAAATAATGAGTCAAGAGACACTGCAGAATGGCCGACTCTGGTTTAAACTTCCCTTGAACAAAAGCACGACTCCTGATGACCATGGCAGTAAAAATGACATTATATAAGTCTGTTATCCAGGAGGAAAAAACACACTCTCCATATGATTGAAAGAGAAAACCAACCAGGGGAGGACTGACCAGTTAAACAAGGCAAAGGCTGAACCTAGGTCAAAACTAAGACCATCCCAAATGAAGGAAATATATAACTATATGTGCTTTTTTCAAGGGCGACAAACTGATACTGTATTGCCATGAAATTATGAAGTAACATCCCGTTCCCGCTTTTTTTTTGTTATATTTGATTTTTTTGTCTTTTTCATATAATAAGCCTGAAAAACAATTAAAGAATGCTATGGTACAATGGATAGAACGAGTATCAAGAAACAGATGCACTAGTTCCTGGGATAGGAACGATCCTATGCTCAATGCAAGGTGGTGGAAATTGGTAAGCGATACTCAAAGGAATGTTCCATCCATGGGTAAAAAGGGTGTCAAGTCGCGATAGCTAAGTTCATGCAATGGTTAACTTGTACAGACAGTTAAGGTCAAAAGATGGCTTAAACATCGAGTCCAAATGAAGCCGGCTAAAGGCCAGGATAAACAAGTAGCCAATATGCAATGCAATAATACAACTCAACAATACCAGGGAGCCTCTAGGGTAATAGCCAGAAAAATGATAGTGAAGAAGAAGAAGAATGAGGCTTCAACACATAAGTCATGGCGGGACAAAAGAGGACTCCCGAGACTACATAAAACACGGCATGGGCAACAAGTGCTAGCAAGGAACTAACTAGGAAGCCCATGTAAAGGAAGGCTCTACCACCAAGTCATGATTAAATAATCGGCGAGTGAAATGGGTGAAATACTCATGACCTGATGGGATCGACCCTATGGCAAGTGATCAGAATGGAGGCTAGTATGAAAAATGCAATGGAAAAGTGGATTTCCTAACCTATATGCCAATGGAGATCATATACTTTCCATGACAGGTCAGCAGTCATGGATCAAAAACTGGAAAAAATCTCAACTTCATCAAAATGTACCTGAAAATATACCAATCTCGGCACTTACAAGCATCCGGGTTATGCAGCTTAAGATAGATTGAAAAAATAAGCATAACAAATTTTTGCAAAAATTTTCAATTTTTGGGCATAAATACACATGTTACCTCACATTTGGTTCATTGTTACTTGCTGATTTGGGAAAAAGAGCTCTGGAGAAAAAACCTCTTTCGTCAAAACAAGAGCAATCGGCTGTCAAACTTTGCCAAACTAGTCAGATAAGCTCTTAATCCATCATTGTCATCAATTTTGTCCATTCATAGGGTTAAAATTGGGAAATTTCACCGTAGAAATATTTGTTTTAAATTACGGCTCTGCTCATACGCGGGTTTATATGGACCAAGCCGCGTATATACGCGACTGTGTACAGGGTAAGTCGCATATGCGTAACCCGAAATGTAAAAAAGAGTTTCTAATGAACAAATTAATGATTTTCTTCAGGATGACTATATCTTGGAGGGAATGTGAGCATAGTGCGATTGATAATGAAGTAATGCAAGATCAACAGTCGCTCAATGTCCTCTGAAATTGTGGATTGCTCAAATTTTTCAAAATGCCAAATATGAAGTGTAATGTCCGATTGCTCGAAATTCTGGTAAATTATTGGGAACCGGAAGAAGATTGCTTCATAATAAATCAAATGCCGATACACATAGAGGTAGAAGACATCGACTTCATTAGTGGACTCTCCTGGAGGGGAGACCCAGTAGATTTGCACGGTAAGCCTTTGGGAGGGCTTACAGTGGATGACTATGTCCACGTCTACTGTGTAGAGGGGTCCAAGAAAGTTGGGACTCAGATTGCTATAAAAGACTTAAGAGACTTGCACATGAAAATTCTCCTATTTACCATCGGCAGGGTAGCAGGATTTGCTTCCTTGCATCAGGCATCCAGGACGCAGATGAGCATAGCAGTAAATGCTTAGTTCACCTATATGATTGGTGCACAGCTCTATTAATGAACATGAAGCAACAACTGACCTCCATTCGGAAATAAAAAACAAAGCATTTCGGGCATGGTACGATTTTGATGACATTCTTCTTTGAGAAGATTCTTGGGCTTCGACCCAGAGTGATCTCCTCAATCAACAGCCCAAGAGACCCAAGAATTGCCCGATGGGCTGATTTGATGAAGAGACTGGGGGGAAGTGAAGTTCCCCGAACCACATGGGATGACGAGTTCTTCCAATGGTGGGCGGAACAAGTCATAGCAGTGGAGGACTACCCCTATGCTGGGATGGATTTCCGCGGTGATCCAGACCTCGTTCTTCCACCTGGTGTGGCATGGGTCACAATCGGTAAGTTTTGCAAAAAAAAAAAAAAAAATGTTTTTTTTTAAATTATATGATTTTTATGATTTTTTCAATGTATGTGAAAAAATGTGAAAACAAAACATGTTATTTGATTGGATTCCAAATGACTTACAATATTATGATGATCATGATACAGATATTGGACCAGTCCATCCTGAGGGCTACCCATGGCATAAACGTCGCAGAGGCGATACAGATGCTGAAGATCCAGGCAGAACCCTCCATGCCGTTCAGAGGAACTTGGAGGGTTTGACCCGCCATGTGCCTATGGCTGCAGTGGAAGATCTGCCTGAGGCCATCCAGAGACGGGTAGTAGGAGTACCATGTGACTGGGTACGGTTATTCCGCCGTGTCGCTGCTGCGATCGTGTTCTATAGGAACACGAACATTGGGCAGGGACCTCAGGAGTAGATAGATATGATTACCGGATGACTGTATATTTTTTGATACTAAACATGCTCGGGCATATGTCCAAATTTTGTATGACTTATGGATCCAAATTTTGTATAGTTTTTTGAACACTCTGATGATATATATATAGAGTGATTTATGATGTGATGTGACAAATGTATGAAAAAATGCATGATGCTTTTGATGATTAAATTTTAATGTATGGAATGATTAATATGCCAATCAATCGCTTGATTAGCTAATGAGTCTGCCATCCAATTTTCTGCTCAAGGAATATGAATGAATGTTAAAAATTGAAATGATCTTTCTAACAAATTTACCCTAAAAAACAACCGGAATAAAAAAGGATCTCGAACCCGATAAGTATTGTTCAACTGCGACACCACCAGCTGGGAGTCCAAGAAAACTACCAACGAATCAACACCCAAAGATATTGCCTCCGAGAGTAGATGAATAACTGCAGTGTACTCCGCTACATTATTGGAAGCAGGACCAATGCAGACTCCTCTTGATACTAACAGCTGACCGGATGGATGATGAAGCACCCAAGCCGCGGAAGCAAAGTTCCGGGTGTGTCTACTAGCACCATCGGCGAAACCATAATGACTCATGACATTCGACACAACCTGCCAAAGCAAATCAAAAACATCACCATCACATCAAAGACCTAAAACCAGATATGTACAAAACAAAACTATTATACAAAAGCAAAATGCCAGGCTGAAGCCTAGGCATAATACTTTTTCAAATAGAGCCCATTTCTGGGGTCCGGCAACTCGTTTCCTTCAAAATCAACCAAGGTATATACTCCTTTTCTAAGGACTTTTTTAACGATGAAGGGGCCATACCACATAGACTTAAACTTTCCTGCGCCCATGGCATCTTTCTCTTGGGCATAAGCCAAAACAAGGTCACCTTTCGAAAAAACCCTAGGTTTGACCGCCTTATCGTACTGAACCTTGAATCATTTCTTATGCGCCTCATTCATCGTGGCTGCATCCCGACGCTGTTCATCAAGATGTTCCAAATGAAAGAGACGTTCTTCAAGACTAGAAGTGTCAGGAAGAATTTCAACAGCTAACTTAAGAGAAGGAATCTCACATTCAATGGGAAATATGGACTCCAGCCCGTAAACTAGTTGAAACGGAGTAAAGCCAGTTGCAGTTTTCATTGACGTCCTGTATGCCCAAAGTGCAGGATACAGCATAGGGTTCCCTACCCCCACTACCGTAAAAATAGGGTTCCAACCTGTAAAGGTAGTCGAACTCTGACCTCCAGACCAAGGGTTAAAACTCTGAGTCTGAGAAGTAAAAGGAAAAGACCCTAAGGAAGGATTCGAACTAGGAATATGGCCACTTCCGAAGGGGAACCCTTGAAAAGAAGCTGACCCAGTAGTCATGGAGGACATGGGTGCAGACGCAGCAGTGGAAAAGGAAAACAAAGGAATCCCACTAGTGGGCATTCCAAAACAAAAGGCACCAGATTGAGAAGCTTCTGCTTTGGTGAAGCCAAAGCCAAACATAGCAGTACTAGAAGCAATCGAAGATATAGCAATTGTGCCTCCTCCTTCTATCGAAGCAGGAGTCTAAATGCTTGCAGCACTCACAGCCGAAGCCACGTTCCCAGTCGTGGCCATCGAAAGGTATGAGTGAGATGGATAAGGACTTTCTGGTCTTTCAGACTCAGCTCCGATGTACTCAACAACAAACAGAGAATTAGAAGGAAGAGGAGATGGAAGTGACTAAGGAGACTCACGTACTTCCTCTACTTCTATTTCTAGCTCTCGCGGAAATAAGACTCTCGAGGCGAGCGGAGTGCTCCTCTCGGAACCGACACCAAAACCAACTATAGAACCTTCAAGCCCTAGTGGAGGATCTCTCTCCACTGCGTCAGATACCACTGGGTGATATTCACCTGCTATATTACTCCTATGCCTTCTTGAAGAAGGCTCAGCACTCTCGGGAGATAACCCCCGGATTCTCCTCGATCGACGAGGCGCTTGATCGGCCACTTTAACAGATTAATTAGACTCAAAAAAGTATAAAGCTAGGCAAGCTAGGAGCAAAGAGCACTCACTATAAAAATCCCTAAGATGCAACCAAACAAGCAGCCTTCAGGTATTTCCGCTCCGGGTGATTAGGACCGGACACCAAAATACGAGAAAGCGAAAAATAGGACCTCCCGAAAGTAGTCTGGGATAATTACGGCCCAGGCCTACTAGCGAAGGTAACATAAATAGTTACGCTGACCTCCTAACAACAGCCTTTGCCGATGCAAGTACCCAAGCTTCGCCGGGGCACCCTCCAGAAGTACTTCTGGAAGTGATACAACGTCTGCCTCAGGTACCACGGGTATTCCCCCCCACAATCACCTGTGTGGAACCTAGGAATGACAACTAAGGGCACCAATCCATGTCAACAGCTGGGCAGAACGGTCTTGAGGCAAGATCCAACAAATTAGAGAGGGGGTATCTCTCTTCTCGGCCTTCACTTCCCCTCGCGCTTGACTCTCTGGAGGAGAGCTTTCCCGGTCCACCTAACGATGTTGGATTTCGCTTAATTAATAAACTTCTATGTTTTAGTTTGAGCGGCCTTGGAGATTTAACTCTCCACTCACCTAATCCAAGGCCCTACAACCTAGCTAGTTGGTGTATGACACTAAATAATAAACTTGCTAGTTGTTTTTAGATTATTGCGCTTATTTTAGTTGGTTGTTATATTAAGTCAAGGGAATATGGAAATGAAACTTGTGATGATTTGTGACGCAGAAAAGAAATTAATGAAAACCAAACTGCATGCAGATGCAGTAATTGCCTTTCGATGAAAAGAGATTTCTACATGGGTTCTACGAGACTATTTTTTCTTTTTTCAGATATCAAATCTCACACTCGCAAAATTTATGAAAAAGACTACAAATGTTCAAGTGCACCTAATGCAAATTACTAAGAGCATGTTGATTCTAAGATGCAAAATCTACTAAAGCAAAGAGAAATTTCCAAGAATCCCTCAGTTCTATCACTTTTCCGGCTGTCCACCATGCTAGTTCCCAAATCATAGACTCTCGGTATAAAGACGCCAAAATATGCTCGAAATAAGATAAAGAGACCAATGACAATTCTCTTCCCAAATCAAGTCAAAAACCGAAGGTAAGAAATCTCAACAAAGCTTCAAAATATGAAAAGAAACAAAAACAAAAATGCAAAACAAAAGCAAAGGCAAAGAAAAATGTTTTTGTGCTTTTGATTTTTATAAAAAGAAGATTTCAAAGAGACTAAGAAAGCTATCCAATTACCAAGCCAAACAATCTCCGAATTTCATGCAAAACTTCAAAAAAAAATTCTCCAAATCTTATAGTGCCACTTAGTAGCAAGATTTATACGAGAAAAAGGAAGACAAGAAACTCAACAACTCAGACCAGAAAAATAGCACAATCTTGCAGCAAACAAAAACTTCAAAGAACCAAAAATGACTCTTCAAAAATTGCAACAAGACCTAGTCAAATGAACTCAAGAAAACCAACCGAAAAGCAGGCAAGAATTAAAGTGCAAAGCAAGACATAAAGTTAGGAAAGAGTATATGAGCAGAAGCTCTCTGTCCTGATTAAGCAAAACAGCCAAGAATCTCCAAAAAGAGATCTTGGTACTCGACCCAGAAATGCAAGCACTAAAAGCAAGATTTGCCAAATGAGCCAGTCTTCAACCAAACAAGAGAGAAAAAGACCAATAACCACTTTCAACATAATCTAGATACTAAAAGGAAACTGCAGGAACAGGTCACCACAGGTAGACAAGACCAAAAAGTCAAAAAATTAAAAATTTCAAAATTTGCCCAGGCATACGCTACTTAGCAGTTTTTCAACAGGCGTGCATACGCGGCTGTGGCAAAGGAAACCCACGTATACGCGACTTCCTTTGACAGAAACTGCGTGTATACGCGACTGTGTGTAGAAAAACTTGCGTATGGAAAGGTAGATAATGAAAAAAAAAAGATCAAGCCTGGCTAAAGAACCAAGTCTTCAGTCTGACTAAGAAGAAACTAACTGGACTGGAAATAATGATTAAAACTGTCGGAAACCTTCAAAACAGCTGAAACTACCCAACAGGGGAATCACAAGAATGCGATCCCCAATGGATTCGCCAGTTCTGTTTCGGGAAATAACTCCCTAGAGGTCGTCGGGTCAGAAACCTCCACAGATCAGGGCATGCTATTCAAGAAGGACTCACACAACCAAACTTGTACGCTAAAAACTAGATATGATAGATTGTAGAACTCACCCGTAGATCCTACGTTTGATGTAGATCCCACGGGGTCCAAACCCCCAGCAACCCTTCTTCCTCTTTAACCTAAAAATCAAGAAGAAACGTGCACAGAAATCTAGTTGTACAGCATATATCTTTCCTAAAGGTCAGTGTAATCCATTTGAAACATCATATAAACAATAATAAATGCTTAATTAACAATCTTTTCACATATGCAAGCAGATATTAACACGTGAATTCGGGAACAAGATGGTTCTTCTTCATTACGAACAACATGTACAATAATAGAAAGGTGGAGAGATCACCTGAATCCTTCCACGATCTTCGAACAGACCATCGTCCGGATCCGTCTCGCCCTTGCCTCGCTAAGATTCTTCCAAGACTTGTGCACACAAGATGACATATAAGCTGATGAACATCTCCAGGAAACAAGGGTTTCCTGTAATAAACTGGGAAGTGCAGGAGGCACGGGAAATCAAAATTGAATTGGGCTCCAACAGAGTATAATATCTATAATTTCTCTCTCCCTTAGGCCATGCATATGAGGGGATTTTATACTCCCTCAAAGTAGTTTCAATCAGTTGGAAACAGTTGGCCACGGGCTGGGGTCGTTGAATTACTGGAATAACCATCAACCCAGCCTCGAAAATAGGGATTTTTATATATATTTTTTAATGATTTTAATGGCATACGCGGAAAAGTATCTATGGACTCGCGTATACACGCGGAAAAGTCTGGGCATACCCGCATATGGGATTTGAAACACTGTTTTTTGTGAACTTTTATTCAAGTCTGTGGGAATGGGTGCCCAACGCCAAAAAGACAATCATGAATCACATGAGGGTGAAAAATGATGCTATAACAGTGTGGAATACCTCCCAAGATGGAAGTGCTCCCAAATCATCCAAGGCCAAGGAGTAGCCCCTTTTCACCATGAGAGTGCCCTCTTCTACCCCTACAACATCACCCCACATGTGAGAGAAAATTTTCCCATGCTCTCTCAAGAACAACTCAAGCAACCAAAGTGCTTGCTACCTCCTTATGCTCCCATCATACAACTCATGTGATGAAGACACAATGAATGATATGAGTATCAAATCAACACCATGCATCCATACTCCATGCTTCCCAATGATGCAAGCATCCTGCCACCTCTCCTCCATCCTCATCTTCCTAGGAAGAGGACATGCCAAGTGATGGCCAAACTCCTTTAAGAGGAGCTAGCGCAGCCAAACCTCCTGCTGCCCGGTATCATAAATGTGCAACTATCTCGCCAACTTCTTGCTCACCATCAATGTCCACTCAACCAATTGGGGATGTCTCCTCCCATCCTCTATCTTGGTACTCCCCCCATGAGAGCTACCATCCTCCCAAATCATATTCCTATCTTTGCACTTCATGGGATTTTGAAATGAAATCTTCTCAAGGATCAATTTGACCCCATAAGGATCCAAATAGGTGATAGGAAAAAACCTCCCATCATGATGTGTATGGCTCAAGGAATGTCCAAAACAAGCATGAGAGATGTTATCCATCCTAAGATGTCTTCCATCATCTATCCGCTCCTCCTTGAATCCATGAAGATTCAAGTGTGAGAAAGGAAGAAAATCCTTGCACTCCATGATGTGTTGAAGTGCACCTCCAATGAAATCTCTCCATCAAATCTCCCTCTCAACAATGGTCCTCCAAAACCAATGAGGCCTTGGATTTGCTGAAAGTAAAAGTTTCTCTTTGAGTTGAGAGGAGCTCATTGAGAAAGGGTCATCTAAAAAGGAGAAAGTCTTTCTTATCTCAAGATGTCTGCAATCCATCATCCTTCCCTCCAAGTCTTCAATCCCAAATCTCCAATGTGACATGTAATCAAACAATGGCTCATGAAGATGATGGTTCATTTCCTCCTTGAAAGTTTCAATGTTGCACAATGTAGTGCAATCTTGCTGCTCTTGGTTAGAAATGTATGTTGATTCTTGGTCATTTAAATATGAGTTTCCACAATCCTCAAAATAATTTGCTGAAATAGAAAGTGGAACTTCATTCATACCTTGATGGAACTTGGGATATTCTTGTACTAAGACTCACAGGCTGAGCCAAGAAATTTGCTTTGATACCACTGTAATATCCCAAAATGGGATCTGGTAGCAAGGCATGACTGGAAAACGCATTTTCCAGGAATGGCTACTACAGGATTTGAAACCAGGACCTGGATCCCTTAGATCAATGTATCTAAGACCGAAATCCAAGAGTTGGCTCAAAATAAATCCCTCTAGGTGGGTTAAACAGGTCTCCCACACCTAGTTGTCTTAAGAAAGTTCCCGATGAAGGGACTACAACAATGCATGAACATATCATGGAATAACAAAATTATTTCACAACCATGAACACATGAAGATCTGTATAGCCAAAAACTATATAATATAGCATCAAATGTAGACAATGCATTGAGGAATCACTCACTCAAACTAGGCAATGAGAGCCTCAACAGAACATGTACATTAATATGGAGAAACACTGCTACATGAAAGAAGCCATGGCTATGACTGCGCAGTTTATAAGAGGCACTACTACAGAAATGATATCGATACAACGATATGACAATATATGGCTCAAATAAAGTGGAGAGAAAAGCTCTAACCCCTGGAAACAATAATACATCAATCCTTAGAAGGATTGGCTGAAATATACAAAATTGGTAAAATGTCGGAGTTGCAGGGTAGCAGCTGCAACCCAGAAAATGGAACTAAATGGAAAATACTAAAGATGTTGCATCTGATGAAAAGACCTCCTCCAATGGATCTTTCAAGTGAAAGGCTGATCCTATCACTGAAGATCTCACCCTCCAAACAATCTGCAAAATCCCTACTGCAAATGCTCACTGCAAATAACACAGTCACTGAAGTAAACTGCGATGTAGGGGCAAGGGAATGATTTGGCCCAATGCCAAGATCTGCAATAAGCTCCAAGGGCTTCCAAAATGAACTCTCAAAGGAAAGAGAGACTCCTCCTCTGAAAAATAGCTGATGTTAGTGGTGTTGTGAACCCTCACTGCAACACCCTGCAACACAGAGTTATCCTGCTTCAGGAATAAAGTTGTAGCTAAAGGAGGATTCTTGGCCTCAAGCCTGGATGTGAGGTAAATCAGTGCAATCCCTCAAGAGGCCTCTCAAGAAGGAGAAGGAATCCTAAACAAGAATCCCTTGTGATAAACAACATTGCAACTCAGTTAAACAGTCAGGACTGCAAATAGTCTAAGCAGACAAGAAATCTATAATCATATGCATGAGAAACAATGGCTGCCTTGCCCTCCTTTTAAAGACATGAGAGCTCCCTTTCCATGGGTCCCACTCTTTAGGTTTTCCTCCATCAAGGAAAATTCCCTCCTCTTTCTCTGCGTTGTCCCACAAGATGCTTTCCACCTCATACCTCTGCGTTGTTTGACTTGGTCAAACTTGACCTAGCCTCCTTGCAAATTTCTCCTTTCACACATAAGGGTGTGAAATCTAGTTCCACTGATGATCACCTTTCATACTAAGAGGGATTATATCCATGTTTTTATTATGAATAGGCCTTCTCACCAAATTATTAAACTCCTAAATGAAAATAGCGAAAGTTAATATTCCAATTTATTCTAGGAAAATTTTGGAATATTACAGGTTGAAGGACAACCATCATATGCTCTAAGCGTGATGACTGATGGTTTTAGTTCAGATGACCCTAACTTCTGCCAAATTTTTTTTGGCATGATGCATGTGGATGCACCCTCGTCAATGACACATCGGTGAATGGTGATATTTTGGACCGACACTAGTATCTGAAAGGCGACCATCAAAAGAAGACTAGGGGTGGCTTTGTCTAAATCAAAGCCATTAGGTGCGTATCGGCAGAGTCGATAGTGCCTAATGCAGAAAGCAAGGATTTCTGTTGTTTTGGGCATGACTAAAATACTTCCAAAGCTGACATAGCAGCGGGAGATTGGGCTAGATTTTCCACGATGCTATAATTATGTGCCGCTTTGGAGTAGTTTCCTGCTTGCCTATTTGGTCCCTTGGCCATCTTTGGCAATGGTTCAATCGGCATCTTTGATATGGTCAAAGGTGTAATTGGTGCACTGGTACTAGCCCCTGACGCGTTGGTGTCTGGTGGGGTGTCGTAATTGCGATTCCATGTTTGAAAAAACATCTCTTCACCAGTCATGTAGATTTCGTGGTTGTTTTTTCTAGAGTCATCGGGATTTTTTTATTGAGGGATAATTGTCCCTTGATGGGGGAAAGGTACTTGATCACAGTTGTCTGCTGGGAAGATCCTCCTTCTCCTCGGTTACTCTGTAGCTTCTTCAGCTCAGGGAGATTGGGACAGTGGTGAGTATAATGGATGTACTTACCACAGATCAAACGAGAGTGGTTTTTTCTAAGAGGTGGCCTTTCGATCTGTCGTTGGGCATTGCTTGGCTCCTGGTTTTTATTTTGGTTGGAGTTGCCTCCAGCCTGAGATTGTGGGGGGCATTGCTATTTGGTGCCCCCTGTCCAGGATTCCCTTTGGTCTTCTTTTTTCCTTTTTTCCTAACCACATTAGTAGGGTAGTTCTCCTAGTTATATGATTGGTGTGGTTGGTTTTGGGAAGGCTACACGAAGTTCACTTGTGCATTGTTTTGCATAGGCAGGCCTTGTGCTAGGGACTGAGCATAACGCGGTTCCTGGTTTACACTTGGCTATTGGGGGGGGAGATTTTCTGTCAGTATGTCTATCTGCGTATTGGGTCCCTTGAGCTGGAGGATAGGGTCCTCCACGGTGATACTATGATGCCCTATTGTTCAAATTTTGCTGAGGCATATGATGACTTTGAAAACTGGGTTGTTGTATATTTAGGGTAGAATCATACGTATAACCAGGATTTTGACTGCTGCTGCCTAGGTAACTTTCGGTCAATGACCCAATTAGACTGTCTGCAGATTTCGACGCGCCTGGCAATTCTTTATAAGTTTGTAGGCGCGGGGTGTTCGGTTGGATATTGTAAATATATCCTAACTGCGTATAAATCAGCTCGATCTGTTGGGAGTTTTTAGGAACAAGTTTAATAGTACCCTATCGTCAAGTTTGGATTTACATAAACTACGATGTCGTCGCCATTCGTTGAGGTGGTATGAGATATGGACGATGGGGATTTTCCTAAAGTGTGTCACTAATTCCATTCCAAAGTCATGGTGGATGGGTAACTAAAAATATGTTAGGAATGCAATGCCGAGGGTGCTAAAGGTTCCATGTGAAGTAGAGAGTTTCTCCACATACCATTTCGCTTCTACTCTTGTCAGAGTGCGTTGAAATAATCTCAATCAAATAGTGTCGTCAATGATATTTTTCGATGAGCACCAAAAGTGGAAAGTCATTTCATTATTTCCTGGGTCTTCTGCTTGCTTTCCTTCGAACTTTGGAATGTCTGAAGAGAGATTCATGGGCATGGGAGGCCATGTAGGGTTGTGTCTAATGGGGTCATTCGTCAGCTTGGTTAAATCTGGTAGATTCTACAAATCTAAGAAAGGTGATTGTGAGGTTGAAGCCATTGAAACTTGTGAAAACACACCATTCTCGTTAGGAAGAGGGTTTATCTACGACATACCCTGTTGTGTATTCGACTGGCTTCCTGAATGGGTAGCACTCCTCTACCCTCTAGCGGTTGTGGGAGGAGTGGTATGTGGTGTGGTGTTGGGAGATCGGCTAAGGTTCCCAACTAAGGATGCCCCAATAAAGGACGAGCCAATAATGGTGGCAGTGTTTCGTCTTTGACGCCTAAATGGCGAAAGACATGGAACCCCTCCCGGTAATTGGGTGAGGTCCAAAATACGTCTAGATCAACGAGGTCCCATTGGGTCCGTTATGGTGTCGACTAGGTCTGGCTTTGGAAATATTTTAGAGGATAGAGCTTATGATCAAAGAAAAATTATGATCGCATACATAAAACAAAGCGAAAATAAAATTAATTTTCCCTTTAAATTAATCCTATGTGATCAGTCAATCAAAAAATATGGTTTTTGTTTGTTTGCGAATGATACTCAAATCCTAGAAGACCTAATCGTCCTCACACACTCAGATGTAACTGGGCCTTGAGAAGATATCTTGCGAGTGCTGGCACAACGTGCCATAAGAGCTGGCGATGCCCCCAGTCAGCCGAAGAAAATCCACCAAGGTAAGGGTAAAGGATCTTGTGTTTGCCTACACCGTCACCTATATGGAAAGGATGCCCTAATTTGACCACTAAGTACCATTGTCCCACATGAGAATTCGAGTCTTGGGCTTCTTGTTAATTCAACTAATAGTACTGAGTATTAGCTGGGTTAGGTAGCCCCAACTAATACCTGCCTGCACTGCGCCTAAGCCTAACCCCCTCTGAAATGGGTCTCTGCCGCACTTGGGTTTTCTTTTCCGTGGGATGATGGGTGGATTTGAAAGCTCCCTAAATAGTCAACTTCTATGTTTGAAGATGAAGAATGATCAAGGCGTCTTATTGGATGCCTACCCCCTTGATCCTAACATAGACTATAAATTCTTTTGTGGCGCATGTGGGGAGTGTTTAGTGAGTTTTGTTAAGTTAGTTTTAGGTGTCTTTGCTTTGCTTAGTGTGTGGATGTGTGTGAGAAAAAAGTGAAAAAGCACATAGTTTTAACGTGTGGATATCCGATGTTCCTTTTCAAAATCCCGTATTAAACTATGTTCTATTGTTCCTTGCTCAAAAGAAAAACATGTGAGGATATGGCTGCTTTCTATTTTCCTAGTTAATCTATGTGATTAACTACAGGGAGATGGTGAGTTATGAATAGAGAGTGTTCATATGCTTGCCTAGGATCACCAAAGCGTCCAAAGGCAACAAAGATTACTTGCTCTTCTATCAAAAATTCAATCCTGGTCTCGAAATCCTGGTGTAAAAATTGAACTAAACTAATTACTTTTACACTAGAAAAAAAGAACTAGCTAAGAATGCGTGGACTTGGGCCACTTACTTTGGCTAATTATCTAGGTGTGTTGGTACATAAATTTGCAAAACATAATTTTTTTTCGGAATGCAAGCTAATTTCCCCCCTACTTAAACTATGTGTGAACTTTGCAAAAATCAACTTGAAATAAAAATAACACCAAGCCTACCAAAAGTAGCTAAGAGTGAGCTTTAGCAAGCTGCAGGGTACCTCAACCAGTGCTGGCAGATGTATTATGAGCTGCCAGGCACTTTACAAGCAGGAAAAGATAGAAATATGGAAGAAATTTCTCATTCTATCTTTTGCGCGTGAAATGCTGCAACAGGCGTGATGTCTGTGCACAGGTCAGCTCTAAATGCGTGCCTTGGGCATGCCTGTCTGAGGGAAAAGCACACAAATTCCTGCAAAAGTAATTTTTGGAGTTGTTCTTCTTCAATCTTTCACTTGGGATGAATTAGGGACTAAAGGAGAAAAAGGGGACAATTTCAGCCCAACTCCATAACACAGACAAAGGTCTCTACAAAAAGGCACAACCACATAAACTTCGAAATAAATGTTAGCAGAGTCGCCAATCCTATGTTAGTGTGTTTGGTGCATGCATGTACGAAATCACACCAACTTAAGGGGTGTGTTTTACCCTCTTAATTTATTGGTCACATGCAGAAAATATATGGAGTCAAGCAAGTTAATGGAACATGCTTATAACATAAACATACTAGATAGAGAAATAGCATGCATATTCAAACAAAAAAATTAAACTAAAAATAAAACAAATAAAACAAAAGATCTAAATAGAGTCAGAAAACTGCAATAATCCAAACGGTGGCACTTACATCCCCTCTTATTGAGTGCTGGTAGGAAGTGAGGATGAAAATTTAACCCACTTCCCAAGGGGCCCTTAGAACTTGGGGTTCTAATTCCCGATGCAACGATGTCTTTACTTCCAAACATGCCTTGGTGCAAAGTCTCCCTCTCTCTACTATGGTGGACTGAAGTTGTTGGATGGCCAACAATTGAGTCCCCTCTATCTCTGCTCCAGATCACACATTGTTGGTATTTCTTGGGAAAATTTTGGCCAACATAACAATGTGCTCTCCAGTTGTTCATCTTTTGGTGGCCTTTTATATGAGAATTCAAATCCTCCATCCCTCTCTTGGTACATTGTGGATGGTGACCCAAGAGAGGGGGATGATTCCATTGTATGCCACATTTATTCCATTGTGTGCTCCCTTGATGTCCCAAGGAGGCTTTGGTGGCTATCCTTAGGCGACTTCAAGTGTGAAATCACATTCCTGGAGTGTGCTTTTGTGGTCCCAAAAAGTGACTTCCGCCACTCCCATGATTGCATGATTTTCGGGTCAAAAGGCGCGCAAAGGCACTCTTATCGAACGATTTTGCGTGCAAAAACATTTATGACTTGCTCAAATTTCATTTTTCCTTAGACCTTAAATATTTTTAAATACTTTCTAGATTCTCTAATGTCTTGCAACTCTGTAAATCCTTCTACCTGACATTAAATAATGTCATCTTTTCTTGTGCGATTTTCTAGTGTTAACAGTCGCGATTATCATCAATTTAGCAGTCCCCACTATTGAGAAACAGTTGCACTCCATCCTAGGCCACACCAATTACTACTGGAAGTTTATTCAAGGATACGACTTAATCACTGCCCTGATGGAGAAATTTCTGAAGAAGGATGTCTCATTTTTTGGGGATGATGAATGTTAGAAAAGCTTCGAGTTGTTAAGAGAAAAGATGGTAACCACACCTATTACTATATTCCCTGATAGAGCAAAGGGCTTTCATGTACATGTGGATGCATTATGGATTTCATTAGGAGCTGTCTTAGCACAACTTGGAGAAGGGGACATTGATCACCTGGTGGCCTTCGCTCGTAGGAAGCTTTTGAGTGCAGAGCGCAACTATTCCACCACGGAGCGTGAAGGGTTGGCGATGGTGTACGCCCTACATAAATACAAGAACTATTTATTAGGCGGACACTTCAAAATGTTCACAGATCATTCAGCTTTGAAATACCTGGTTAATAAGCCTGTGTTGTGGGGGAAGATCTGTATGTGACTACTGTTTATTCAGGAGTATGGTTTTGAAATCATTGTGAAACCAGGGAGGTTGAATGTTGTGCTAGACCACTTATCCAGGATCGAGAATGGGAAAGAGTCAACTAACATGGAAGAATTTTACCTAACGCGCAACTATTTGCTATCAAGGTGTTTGACGAGCACTTTGTCGATGTTATCCAAATCTTGAACATAGGCAAGGCACCCGATGGCTATTCAGTACCACAGAAAAAGGAACTGGTCACCCGCACAGCCAATTTTACCATAATCGCGGGAAAACTCTACAAGCTAGCCACATATGAGGTACTGTGAAGGTACATACTTGAACATGAGAGACAAGCTATCTTGGCTGAGGCCCATGGAGGAATTACTGGAGGACATTATGCAGGTAAAGCTACTATGCAGAAAGTATTAAGGGCCAGGCTGTGGTGGCCCACATTGCACAGTGATGCCCAGGAGTACTTTCGAGCTTGCGACGTGTGCCAATGACCCAGGAAGCACTCACAACAAGATGAGATGCCCCAACAACTGCAGATGGCCTTGCAATAATTCGAAAAATGGGTCATAGATTTTGTCGGACCCATTAATTCCCCTAGAAAGAAGACTGGTGCCCGGTATATCATCACTACCACGGATTATGTCACCAGATGGGCGAAAGCATAAGCTATCAAGGATTGTACTGCGGGTACTACTATGTACTTCATTTTCGAACATATTTTGATAGGTTTGGTTGTCTGAAGACCCTAATGAGTGACAAAGATAAGCATTTTTTTAATGAAACTATCATGGATCTGACTGAGGAATACCAGATCCACCATGTGAAGAGTACCTCCTATCATCCACAGGAAAATGGGGTTGTAGAAGCCTTTAATAAAATTTTGGAACATGCGCTCACTAAGATCTGCAACGCTAACCATAGCGACTGGGGCATACGTGTCTCGTCTGTACTCTAGGCCTATAGGACTACATGTAAGAAACTCACGGGAAAAATGCCCATTCGAATGGTCTACGGGAAGGAGGTCATCATGCCTATGGAATACATCGTTCCTAGCCTAGGTATCTCAGCTTTCACAAACATGGCAGACCCAAACATCATGGAGGAGTGCTTAGCGCAACTGGTGGCCTTGGAATAAGATCGGTTCATTGCTCAGTTCTACTAGCAGGTTCAAAAGGCTCGCGAAAAAGCATGGCATGATCGACACATTCGGTAGAAGGTCTTTGTGGAGGATGAATTGGTATTACTTTATGATAGCTAGTTTGTGCAACACGCGAGGAAGTTCTGTAAGCACTGGCTGGGTCCGTATATAGTGAAGGAAATTACCGATGGAGGTCCAGTTAGATTGGCTACATTGCGCGAATATTTCTTGCTGGGGTACATTAATGGAAGTCATCTGAAACCCTATAGGGACTCCTCGGTGCCATCCAAATGAATATATGGCCGGAGTAGCTGTATAACGGATGCTTCGCACATCGCACCATGAAAACAAAGGCATGATCGATGGATGTGCAGGGCACGGGGTGAAAATGGGTGCGATGCAGGCATAGGGGTTGTGCGCAGTGGAAAAAACTAGCCATTGAAATAAGGCATTGGTGTGGAAGACCGAGTTTGCCAATCAATGGAACATGAAATTGGAAATTAATGTGGCAATTTATGAGGACTTTTTACCGTTTCCGTAACGAAAGATTGAAATTAAGGCTAATCTGGCCATTTTCCATCCTCGTGAGCTATAAGAGGAGGGTCATTGGTCACAAGGGATTGGTTTGTTGTCTGAAACTCTCGCACCTTGGTTACCTCGGTGATTTTCATCTAGTATGTATAATTTCCATCTGCGTGTCTAAGCGAGCTACTCCTTCTGATAGTAGCAACCCCGAATTTATCTTGCGAGCAAGAATGACCGCTATGAACCCTAATGAGTCATTACCTATCACAGCTTCCAGGGAAGTTGGATCTGACAAGGTATTAGAATTAACCCCTAAAATGGAGGAGGGCGTCTTTATGCCAGAAAAATGGAATGGAAAGGTGAAGGTGAAGGGCACATAGATAGGGAAGGTAAAAGAGGAAAAGTAGGCTAGGGTGAAGCCTCGCACATCCTCCCAGATTGTGAATTCCCCCAAGAAAGCATCAAAGGGATGATCACCAGATTCATCAAAGTGCCCTATGATGATTACGGAGGAAGCCCTGCATCCGACTACGCTAACCTGGATGTCGCCTTATGTTAAGCCAAGAAATCCAGCGACGCGCGCTCCGAAGAATGTCAATGTCATCCACGCCTACCTCTATATGCCTATAGTCCCAGAGGAGGTTCCCCCGCAAGGAGATAAGTTTAGATGCCTCCCCCTCATTAAATTTTATGATCATGATCTGGGAAACCTAGATGCCTTTCCTTCATTGGCTCCAAAGCTATAACTTGAAAGGGTAATGTATGGCAACGTACCTAAGGTAGAGCCAATAGCGTGGGTACGTGCATTGGCCGGGTTGGGGATCTTAAAATTATTATGCATTCCTCACTTTGGTCATTACAACATCACCGATCTGATTGTTCGCAAGTTGTTGGCATTAGTCCATGATGGGTGCTTATGGCTTCAAGGCCGCATATTGATCGATGCTGATTTAATTCACCGAATCATCGACCTCCCCATGCATGGGCCAAGTCCTAAGGAGGGCATTTGCAAGAAGTTTGAGCAGCAGATCGCTGAAGACATCGAGTAGAGATACCATGTCGCTCACAACCAACGAGGGTTTCAGATATATATAATTAGTGATCCAAGGATGCTCATGGGTACCCTGTTACTTGCATGAAAATTGATGTGGAAATTCCAGGCAACGGTTGCCCCTGCCTACGCAATTCAACTCACCGATATATGTGAAAAGGGAGTCTGCTTCAACTGGTCGCAGTACCTTGTTGATGAATTTATCGACAATGTACGCGAGGCCCAGGATCAAGGAAAATTTTTCTAATACTCCTGGCTGATACTGTTAATTGACTTAGTTGCATGGGAGACACTTGAAGAAGTAGTATTCCTTGCTCTGGAGGCAGGCATGTGTGAAGGAGCACAATTTTCTAACCTCTGGGATTTAAAGGAACCTAAGCGGGTCGAGGAGAATAATTTATTTTGGGTACTATATGATCGAACCTTGGCCACGAAAATTCATTCCCAGTCGTGGTTGTGACCGACGGTCTACAACAAATACAAGCATATTGCGGCATTCCAGGTTACCATGCAGAATGTGTAGGTTCAGGCCCATGTAGATCCTGCTTGGTATAACCTTCTGTATATGGCCACAGAAGTAGAGATTGACCAAGTAATTTCAACTTGGCCACCTGAGTGGAATATTGTCGCCCAAACGTCCGACCCGGGCACAACAGGCACATCTAGCCACAACGTAGCCTCAAAGGACACTACTATGTCCGCCACAACGAAGGATTCGACAGTTCCTGCTACAACGCAGCGCACGACCCCCACTACCCCCACGAGCGCTACCATGCAGACAAAACCAGAGTCCCAGCCGGATCAACACCTTAACGGGCTCAATGGCGCATACACAACGTCCTTGCATGGTCTCAAACACACCAGCGAACCTCCTAAGGGGTATAGGAAGAAGCGTAAGGATATTAAGCCCAGTGCAGATATAGAGGTTATGTTGATAGAGGATGACCTTGAGAAAATTTCTGACACCGTCACCATCGCGTCTGAGGATCGATGGGCTGCTTTGGAAGGAAAACACAAGGCCACGATAGAAGTTTTGAACTCTGAGTTGCAGGCTCTCCAGATAGAAGCAAACACCCTTCAAGCGAGTATGGATCAAGCGAGGCAGAGTCAAGAGAGCATAGATAAAGTGAGGCAGAATCAAGTGGGCCAGCCAGCTATAGTTACAGCCCTGACCACCGTCATGGACAACCAGATCTGCCCCCTCCTAGGTGAAACTTTTGAAATGGTACTCGTAGAATTATGAGACCAAGTCCGTGCATTCTCTTCAGTCAATCTTGATGTTCGGTGCTTGATGGGTGCGCAACTGCACGAATTATTTACCTAAATCCCCAGTGAGCTTCATCACATAGAACTACGAGCACAACAACATCTTAGCGAGGCTGAGCAGACTATTGTGACTCACGCTCCTGAAGCCGCCCATGCCCGGGCTGCACACATTTCTACCATCGTGTAGTAGGCTGAGTTAGAGAAATTGATAGACCAGCTCTGTGAAGACATGCCAGAAGTAATTCTTGCCTCCGCTGCACCGTAGGCCAATAATGAAGGTTTGGTCACTGTTTTGAAGGCATCTCGGACTAAGGTAAACATTGTTAAGGCCAATTTAGAAGTTTAGATAACATCGCTGCAGGCCAAGCTACAGCCTGAGACCCCCCAGAAGTGCACACCCAATGAGTGGCACTGGTCACAGAAGCGACAACCACTATTACCACGCATATCATTCAGGGCACCACTTTCTTTGAGACTGCTATGGAATTATGGTCTTGGGTGTAGCGTCACCCCCTCCTTCGCCAAATCGATTAAGAGTTGCACCAAAAGGAGCAAGATTTTGAGTAGATGGAAGCCACTATGACCACCCTTGTTCCAGCTCATCGAATAGCGTGCCTTCAGACTAGCCACATGCTCAGAAGTGAAATTGTGGGACTCCGGCATAAGAAGCAGGTACTCAATGACCATCTGACGCCCTGGGTTGATGAAGCTCTCAAGCTTTCAAAGTAGTTAAAAGGGGCCATGAGACAGTTGAATCAGACCTTGGAAAGTGTCACTGTCGCAACTGAATGCCAAACTTTGCAAAAGTTGGTTGATATTGCGCAAAATGCAGCAGGCGGAGCATAGGTGTTCTGCCCCCATTGGTTGTCTCTATTGAGCAGCTCAAGGAAACGATGAAGACCCCGCCGACACTGTGACTCGAGATGAGTCACAATATTTTGTTGGGGGACTGTTGGAATGAAGTCCCCTAACTCCATTTTTAGTCCAGTTTTGTAATATTTTTGTAATACTTGGTCTTGTGCAGGGGCTTTACGACAGGTCAAAGCCCCAATGTATTGTAATGGGTCAAAGCGTATACTAGGAGCCCACAAACCACGGTTTTCAAACCATAGAGTGATGTAGGATAAGATGTTATAAATAGATAGATAAATCGAGTCTAGAGGAAGCTAAGAAAGAAGTAAGTTAAGCTTGAATACGAAATTGGGGATCTTTTGTGTCAATCGTCTAGGTAAGGGCTCCTGCTGGCTGTGTGCGCGATGACCCTAAATTCCTGTTGTGTGTGGACCTCGTTGGCTGTGTGCGCAGGTTGGTAACAGAGTCTATAAGTCGGATCTGAATATGAATGAATAAGAAGGATGTTGATGATGTTTTAGAGTTCTTGTGTTACAATTATTGGCTGCGTTTATGTTCTAAGATCATGTTTTCTTACTAAATACTGATGATATACTCATGCGCACGTGGATGTGATATGATGAATGCGTAGCTTTGGATAAATTACTCTGCTCACATTACATGTTAATCACGATCTGTGCTTAGCCAATATACTGCTAAAATGGTTTTGTGTTGGGCTTCTCCTGCACAAGTCTGTTAGATCCGAAGGGACCCCCTTTTACTAACTCTCTCTCTCAGGGTGTGAAAACCTGGTTCCAACACCCTCCCATAGTACTTCGGGTGAGACCTTGACCTGCACAAGCAAGTCATTGCCAAAAGGACCAGTAGTATCGGGGTTTGTTGGCAAACCTTAAAACTGAACCTGAGTTAAGACCCCTAAAGCCAACATTTTTTGAGCTGCAAATTTCTTCGTTCTTTGATTATCATGGACATCTCCTTATGTTGTTCTTTATGAGGATTTACGTGTCAAAAAATAACCTTTGATAAGTAGAGAATTACATCAAAGTATGCAAGAGTCATATCAATTCAATGCAAGCCTTATGAAAAATCCTTTCTCATTAAATTTAAATCATTATAATTTTTTTGAAAACCTCAAGATTAGAAACCATAAGGTGGTGATTTAATTTCTAAACGTTTGTTCACATGATGTTGATAATTGGAAATACTTTGGAGTTTGAATTTTTGGAATTCTTGATATCGGGTATGATGATTGTCTTTAGTAATGATGGGATATGCGAACCAATGAAATATTGGGATTCTTGATAGAATGCGATATCTGGATCTGTCAATTGACAAAACACAATATAGACAGTTGGTTAATTGACAGAATTTCAACGTTTTGGCATATCGGCATTTCGGCTTTTCGGAACTTTGGCATATCAACATTTCAGAACTTTGGCATATCATCGTTTCATAACTTTGGCATATCAACATTTCAAAACTTCGGAAATTCGTCATTTCACATTTCAACGATTCTCTTTTAGTGCATTTTCATCCATTATTGATATTTACTTGTTTAATACATTTTTTAGCGCTTTACATTTTTTTCTGATGTTTTCATAAGATTGCGTTTATTATAAAAAATCAAATTTTTCTTTGTTTTATTTGGAAATATAAGGGAGGACATACTTAGCTTATCAATATAAAAGGGTTTTACCTAAAAATATTAAAGGGTCCCCATTGTTCCTTGTAAATATTCTAAGGAAAATCGGGGGTTGTTGAGTACCACAATAATTGGCGACACACTGGTTGAATCAGTTAATCTTTGTAATATAAAGTGTTAATTTTTTAATAAGATTTTCAGAAATTTATAAATGATTTGAAATCCAAATTGATATAGATAACTTTTTGATATAAGATAACCTTTTTTATTCAAAAAGGTTCTTCCAAGTTTGTTATAGATGAAAATTTCTTTTGAATCAACCAGGCTTTGATAGGTTGAAAACTTAAATTAATAATCATTTTGAAGCTTAGCGTCTTGGATAAAATTACTCATCATTAGTAGAGCCTCTCCTGACAGCATGCATTTATAGCCTTGACAGAGTCACTATTTAACCAAAATGAACCAATATCCTATTCATATTAAAATAAAAAATTTCAGAGTTAATGTGTTTTATATTTTATTTCATTTTTATTTACTTTAAAGTTGCTATCCTGGTTTGATGGCTAGAAAAGATAATTTCATTCACAAGTTGTAAAAAATTTGAACAAGCCGACTCGTAATGAGCTCTATTGTCTCATGGCCTTTTGACTGTGAACCATTATCTTGGTGTGGTTGTCAATAATGATAATGTCAAGCTTATTAGTTTCCTATGATCATGGTAAGCGGGCTCGTGATGAGACCTCTTAACTTTGAAGTTTTATATATTTCTGAATAATAGTATGAAAATTTTAAAATAAATGAATGTGGAGGTTTCATCTACTCATTATGAGTGTTGGAACAACATTGAAGTAAAATATGTCAAAAATTCATCATAATTACTACTTTATAAATATAACTTTTCAAATCTCACTCATAACAATTTGGATTATCAAAATAATTATAAATCCAAAGGATATCTTTGTTTTAAATGGCTATGCTAATTCAAAGTTTTTTTAATGAATTAGATTTAAATTTATAGTTTTTATTTCTTCATTATTTCTTCAAAAGTCAACATCTTCAAGATTTTGAGAAAAACTTGCAAAGTGTTATCCAAAGGTGTAATACTTTACAACATAATTTATTTGAATAAAAATATTTACATATTGTACAAGAAAACTTCTGTTCTTTTGAAGAAAAATACTTTTTGAGTATAATTCCATTGATAGGAAGAGCTTCCTTCTTCCCTTGTAAATCTTGCAATATAAAAGTCGGTGGACCTACCTTCTCAAATATTTGAAAGGCACCAAGCTAGAGTTTTTGAAATTGTGTATGCTTTCCTTTATCCTCATGCACTTTTCCCCATTCCAAAACTAAGTCTCCGATTTCAAAATGTTTGTCTTTGACTGAATTAATATCAAATGAAGTTTTGACCAATTCTTGATGATGAGCATGAACCAAATTAGCTTTATTTATTTCTTCTTCTGGCTTAGTTATTTGAGACATTCGTAATTGTAAAGCAGAAGAAGGTTCTTCATTAATAAATTGAACTAGGGTTGTTGAAGGGATATCTATATTTAAAGGTAAATAACTTCTTTTCCATATACCAGATGAAAATGTGATGTTCCTATTGAACCTTTCTTAGTTATGCTATCTGCCCATAAAGCAAATGTTAAAGATTTGTGCCAATTTTTAGATTTTGGTCAATGGTTTGTTTGAAAATACTTACAAGGTTTTTATTAGTTGATTCTGCCAAACCATTTCCTTGGGGATGATAAATTTCAGAATGCTTCAATTTGAATCCTCTCATTAAATAAAATTCAATCATTTCATTTCCAGAAAAAATAAGAAACATTATAAAAAATAAGAGCATTAGGAACACCAAAGCTGGTAATAATAAACTGATCAATGAATTCAGTGATGCTCTCATAATTGTCTAACTTCAATGGTATTTACTCTACCCATTTCGTGAAATAATATGTTACAGTCAAAATATATTTATGTTGCTTGAAGGAGTGAGGAACGATATCACTTATTATATCAAGTCCCCATTGCTCGAAAGTTTGTTCGATATTGACAGGCTACAATGGCATAGATGGTTTCCTTTGTCTTCCTGAAGCAGTTTGGAAAATTTTGTATTTTCTAATGTACATATGTGCATCTTTAAATAAGGTCTGACATTAATATCCAACATGTAGAATCTTATGAGCAGTAGTATCTCCACTATAATGTCCACCTGTTGGACCATCATGAAGTTCCTGTAGAACTTATTCTGCTTAATATTTATCCAAACATCTCAATAGAATAGAATCATAATTTTTCCTAAATAATACATCATAAACAAGCTGATACTAATTAGCCTTCAATCTTAAGGCCCTCTTTTTCTTAAAATCAAGCTCAAGTGGAGCATAACCATTTTTTAAGTAAAATATTAAATCAACATATTGAGAGTGAGTATCAACAAGAAAAACCTGTGTAACTTGTTCAATGTTACCTGTTACTTCGTCAATTGATGCATCATTCATTCCCGTGACTAACCTGTAAAAACTTTGGCCTTTTACAATCTTAGTGGGTTTGATCTATATATCATATTATTGCAATGTTGTGACCCTATTAGCCCTTTTTTCCCCTAACTCCTTTTGAATCAACAATTGTTTGACTGTTGAGAAAGGAACAATAACTTTAACATGAGTTTTCAGAAGAAAAGATCTAAAATATTTAACAACTTTATAAATTGTGAAGGCTTTATTTTCTGCTCTTGCATAATTTAATTCAGCTCCTTGAAAATTTGAGCTAAAAAAAGTAATTAGAGCTTCAATTTTTAGTTCATTCGATTGGGATAAAACTGATGCGTAAGATAAATCAGAGGAAAACGTGTATAAAATAAATGAATTAGAAAAATTGGGAGTCATAGAGAAGGAACATTAATTATGGTTTGTTTAATGGTTTTAAATGCTTCTTTTTCATCATCTCCCCATTTGAACAATGAATTCTTCTTGATCATTTTTCTAGAGGTAGAACGATGTGTGAAAAATTAGGGATGAATCTTTTGACAAAATTAATTTGACCATAAAAGATTGCATCGATTTCTTAGTATGTGGTAATGAGATTTCTAATATTGTTTTAATTCTTTCTGAATCAATACAAATTCCATGTTTTGAAACACCAAATCCTAGGAGTTTACCTACACTAAGAGGAAAAAATGATTTCTCACGGTTTAGAGAAATTCAATATTTCTTGTATCTTTTGAATATTTATTTTAAATCATGCAAATGGTTATATCTCTCTTTTGAATATATGGTAATATCGTCTAGACATACCACTACAGTTTTTGTTAATTAGCGCTTTGAAAGCAATATCCATTACTCTCTGCAATGTAGCTCCTGCATTCATTAATCTGAATGGCATCTTTTGATACACATATGTCCCCCACTTTTTTCTAAATGTAGTCTTCAATCGGTCTTCTGGATGAACTAAGATCTGATTATAACCTGAAAATCTGTCTAAGAAAGACATTAGTTTGTAACCAATGAATAATTGTAAAACTTGTTCCATTGATGAGAGAGGAAAATTATCCTTTTGACAATACTTGTTAAGATTTCTAAAATCAATACAAATACGGATGTCATCGTTCTTTTTCCTAACTGGTATAAGATTAGAAACCAATTTTGAATGTCAGACTGGAAAAATTATTTTAGCTTTTAAAAGCTTATTCAATTCACATTTAATTTGGGTTTCCAAATTCGAATGTATCTTTCTAAGCTTTTGTTGAATCGGTTTGACTTCTGGTAACATTGATATATTGTGTTGGATAATGGAAGCATCATATGTTTTGAGATCTTCATAATTCCATGCAAATACATATTTATATCTTTTTAACAAATGAATAAATGCATTTCTTTATTTCGATGAAATGCCAAGTACTAAGTTGATCTTTTGAGGTTTTTCATTAATCCTAGGTTAGCTAATTCAAACCTTAAAGTTGAACTTTGAAGTTTGCAGTTGTTGACCTTTTTAAATCTTTCCTTCAAATCATATAGATCCTCAAGTTTAACTACAGGTTTTGGCAAGGAATTATTTTCATTAAAATAGTTCATTTTAGTATTTTGTTCATCTCCATCGATTACTTGATCAAGATAATATTCTTCGGAGGTTAAAATATCTAGGATATCTCCATCATCGTTGAATACTCGCCAATTTGATATATTGTCGGGAATGGATGGGCGAAAAATCAACTTTATAGAAAATCGATCTGGACTAAAATATTCGGGTGGAATTAACCTGGATGCGACATTGGCTAAAATATCAGCACTGGCATTTTGAATTTTGGGTATTGGAAAAATTTTGCATGCTAAAAAATTTGAAGTAAGATTTTGAACCAGGGATTGATAATGTTTCAGGTGATTTGATACGCAATGAATGTTATTTCTAACTTGTTTTATCATAATTTCTGAATCACCAAATATTTGAATATATTTAACACCAAGATTTATTTCCTTATATAATCCCTATACTAACGCTTCATACTCCACAATATTGTTAGTATATTCAATTTCCAGCTTACATGCTAGCATGGTCTTTTCACCAGTTGGGATGATTAATATACATCCCGTTCCTACACCTTCACTAGGTTTAGAAGCATCAAAATAAAGTGTCCAAAATAAAGATTTAGATTTATCTAAAATAGTATCTACAATATTAATACATTTAGAATTTTTTTTTAGAACAATTTTCAATTTGTAACAAACATAATTTTCTAAAAAAGGTGATTCATGTGCTATAAAACTTCCAAAAAAGAATTTTGAAGAACAATTGCCAAGAATGTTATTTTTGAAAACTACAGGCGTGTTTTCTTCATCCAAATCAGTAACCGAGTGTTTCATATGTTTTTTTCTATCTACTTGAATTTGATTTTGTTTACCGTTATAAGGAAGCCAAATATGTGACCAATCTGTTGTAGAATACCCATGTAACTTCTTAGACCAATCTCCACTCGAAATAATACTGTAAAATTAAGGATTAACAACAATTAAGATATCGATTATCTGACAAAACCTTGGATTTTAGGATAGTCTTATTGAGTCTCAGTTTAACTCTCCTAAAACTTTAACCTTGGATCTATCTAATTTCACAATCTGCACAACAGAATTTTTGGGAGTTATGTTCAATTTGAGACATACTGAATATGGCATTATGTTTGAAGAAGCTCCTAAATCTATTAGAAAATTGTGGACATTCTTCTTTAAAAAGTCAAAAGTTAATAAGAAAGGAGGAGTATGAGAGTTGGATCAATATCTAATTAGAATTGCAACTGAGGCATCAATTTTATCAGGGGAATCTCTTGGAGGCTTTCCTTTTCCTAATGCGGCTTTTGCTGTTGGCAAAGGAGACATAAGAAGAGAATTTAATTCTTTAAGATTTTTTTTTTGTTTCTTAGTTTACTTACCTCATACATGGAGATATTGGCTTTCACTTTCTTCATATCTTCGACGATGTTATATTTTATGTCGTTATCTGAAACTACAAGAGTTTCGGATGTAGAAGGCGAATTAGAAGGGGATGTGGAAGATTCAGGTGATTTGGGAGAAGAGACCGTCAACATAGGAGAAGATTTATTCAAGTTTGTTTTATCTTTGTTAATAGGAGTAGCTGATTTTTGCTTTGAACTTAATGATGGTGAATCATAAGATTTTTTTCTCCTACTTTCGATTGGTAACACTTCTTTCTCTTCTTCGTTTTCAGATGGGGTGAGAATAAAATCCCATAAGCCATGTGCTTTGACTAATTCTTCTTCTCCTTTTGATTCTTATGCAGACAAAGATTTCTCTTCATATTCTTCTTGATTTGATTCTGCATTGGATATAAAATTAGGTGGTTGACAAGATGAAGGTTGTGTTTTCCTAAAAGGTATAAAAGTTTTTCGAGGCGAATCTGAAACCTATTTTTTAATTTTGACCATTTCATTTGACATTGTTTTAAAAACTTTCAGTAGACCTTCTAAATCAAAAGTGTCTTTTGATGGCTTCTTTTTAATTTCTTCTTTGAAAGTTACTTTCTTAGATTTTCTTTCTTCTAGAATGGTCTTCTTTTCTAAGGCTAAAATCCTTTTTTTCGACAGAAATAGCTTCTTTCATGTTATCAGTCAGAGTATTTTTGTTAGCTCTATCTACGAATATGGAAATGTTTTAGGGTAATGCATAGATATACCATTCTATCTGAACATCTACACCAGGTTGAGAAGCTTGCGGAATCTTATTAAGAAATTTATTGAATATAGAAATAAAATATTTGATATTTTCATTTGAATTTTCTTTTAATTTGGAAAGATCATTGATCAATGTTGCAGTTGTGTAATCATATCCAAAATTTGTCAAAAATTTCTCTTGAAACATATTCGAATCAGTAATAGAACCTGATGGTAAAGAAAAGTACGAGGGTCTAGCTGATCCTAAAATCATATATGGAAACAATCTACATACACAATCTTCATTTGATATTTCTTTAAGATTAATGGCTAACACAAAATTATGCAGGTGTTCTTCTACCTGGGTTCCTTCATCTGGATTAAACTTTGGTAACCATCTCTCGGGATACTTAGGCAAAGGATGAAGTGGTGCAGGCATGTTGAAAGAACCTGGATTTGTCCATGGTCTATTAGCCATTATGGGAATGTGACTAGAAAAAGGTTGTTGTAGTAGAAGAGGCTGACTATGTGGATGAGGTATCCCCTGTGCTAATATTACTTGTACTAGCACCTGTTGTTTGAGAAGGAGTGATGGGAATGAATTAAGGAGTTGCAGAGAAGTGGAAGGAGTGGATTGAAATAAAGGTGCTTATGGAGGTGATGAATATAGAATCTCACTAGTAGAAGACAATGCTTCACATTTATGAGTCTTTCTTCTATGAGGAGGCAGATGGAACTAAAAAGGAGTAATCCCAAGCCTCTCACTTTGAGATCGAGTCAAAATCTGAGACGATGTGAACGAATATGATATGATTCCTTGTGATAACTCACATCGTTGAGTCTCTTCTTGAAAAATAGAAATCTCTTCCAATTTCGCAATTGAAGTCTGAACTTCAGGTGATTCAATTAAAGAAGGCATATCAACTGTTTTAGAGCCAATACTAGGAGACTTCACAGTTGTTCTTACTTCTAGTCTAGGAGTAGGAGACTTGGAAGTAGGGGGAAATTTTGAGGGTGAATGACTCTTTGGATGACCCTTCTGATCAGACCTTGTTTCCATTCATAGTCGGGGGTCCTCCTTCTACTACCAAAAATATTTAAGGCTGGAATTTGACTGCCTCAACAACAGGGAATAATACTTGGTCGAGAGGTTAAAAAAACTCCTTTTCCGTTGAAATTGGTGGGTCTGACTCGAGATATAGGGACCAGTTTCTTGTTTAAAGATATTTAGTAATAAAAAAATGAATGAAATCAAATTTATGGAGTGATTTTAAAACTAATGATAAAACTAAAACTTATTCTAACTATTTCCTGGGACAAAAACGTCTTTTAATGTGATCTAATAGAGATATTTTACAAAGTATAAAACAATATAAATGATTCCATACCTTAATGAAAATAAAGCATGCATAAGAAACTAAATTAATTAAATAGTTAATTAATTTAGTGGATTAAACCTCAATCATATAAAATATCTCGTTATTTCATATATAACTTCAAATCCTTCAATTTTCATATCAATAGTGAAAATGATACATTATTTTCAAAGTAACTTATATAATGAAAGAACATAAACATTAAAATAAATATCTATTTCAATAACACAAAGCAATAAAAAAAGATAATAGTACCTGATGCACCAATGATCTGTATCTGAAAAAGACAGCTTTCAGGCTCAACTTTCAATTAGATAACACTTGATCAAACAATAGTGCAAGTTCAAAGCTATCTTCTCAAAATTTTGGACCCCTTTCTGAATGCATGAGAGGGGTTTAAATACTCTATTAATATTTAAAAAATAGAAAGCTTTTAAACAAAGTTTATATAAATCCTCGAATAACTTAAGCTAAGATAAAGGACAGCAAAATAGTAATCAGTTGCAACAATATTCATGATTGCCTCCGAGGTCCTTTCTTCATTTGTTCTTTGAGGTTGTAAATATCTATTATTGGCTTCAGCTGGGGTGGATGCATTGGATGCATACACATCTGTCCCGTAAATACTGCGTCATTAAATGATGGAAGAAGTTGTGTTGCTTCATTTGAAAGACACCTCAGCATGGGCCACTGACCATGCGGTTTTACTAGGAACTGCCAATAACTTTCCAATTTTATTTTGGATCAGCTTTGAATCTCTTGATTCCTTTTTTATGCTTCTTTCCAAGACTTCTTCAAGACTATGACATCTGGAAAAGTATCCTTTGGACAGTCTTGTATCAGATTGGCTTGTAGCAGAGCATAGATGATATATTTATTGAGATTTGATGCAATATTCCTCACTCTGATGATTTCCATCTCCACACTTTTGTTTTTAATATCCCAATCACCGAATACAATATCCTTTTGTGATTATTCAATTACGGGAAGGTTGGTTGCTCTCCCTTCTGTACCATCCTACCAATTTATGAAAGAAATTTTTTTTCGTCGATCTCTTCATAGAAGGTTCTCAAATCTGACAGTTGGGTGAATAATCAATCACTATTTTTAGACAAGTCATGAATTAAGAACAATTTATGACAAAAAATATATTGTTTCTTTGTCAAAAGGATATCTAAATATGATACTTCCTTTCGGAGTTCATTTATTTTAGGATTATCCTTCAACTGATCAACCTTTTACTGCAACTGTTATATTTGTTTATCTTTATCTCTAACTTCTTCTTCATATTGCACTTTTAGATTATCAAAATTATTTTGTAAATCAACAAGGTTTACGTGCCATTGTTGTTCTATTGCTTGTTTCTCAATTTGGAGACTTTGCTCGAATAGAGAAATTCTTTGATCCTTTTCTTTCATCAATAAATGTACTTTTGCAGCTTTATCCATGGCCACATTAGCATAAGCTCCTTCAAATTGATATAGTCAATTTAGATCATTCGCTGGGGTGGATTGAACGTATTTTCAAATAATTTGAACTAAAGTTTCAATAGGAACCAACATTTGATTTTGTTCCAATTTTATTTTCTTTCTAGACCTGCTCATGACTACCTTGTTCTTCGGACTTTAGAATATGTCCAAACGTCGAATTTTTTTAAAATTCAAGGACTATATTTATGGTGGGAAAAGAAAGAAATTTTTCCATGTCTTCAACTATATTAGAATCATTCTTTACCTCTGTACTAGTGTTTTATGCAAGTGTTTCAATATTACCATCATTTTGGGGATCCTCTATAGTAAATGAGGTGTTCCCTGCATTCTCAGGAACCTATATAGTTTCTTTGTAGCTAACAATTGTCTCTGTGCTTGGTTCTATGGCAGGCTTTATGACTGGCTCTATAGACTTCAAATTTGGCTCTGATTTGGTTACAACTTTTTTTGTACCTGCATGACCTTAAAAATTTTTGATCTAAATATGAATGTTAGTTTTGTTGTGCTAATTTCATCTTTAGATTTATAAATATTTTGTTGATCTTATGATTTATGTGCATAGGTTTCCTTGGTGTTTATGAGTGTCAAACAGGTAAATGAGCTGAGTTTTAAGTTAAATTCAAGATCATAAAACATGAAAAACAAATTTTGAACAACAACAATAAAAAAGTGCATCAAACCATCACAATTGATCCATTCACACAATGTTTTGATGAAGGAGTTCACCCCTCCTGGGCTACATCTCCTTGGTCGAGCCTCCATGTCTTGGGCCTCTGTATTAGCTCAAAAGTGTAAAAATTATTGTTTGCATTCACCTACAGCTCTTGAAACCTACTTCAATGTGTCGAGAATGTCCAAATAATTCAGAAATGACTCTTCTTGCTCTCAATTTGGTCGATAATTTCTCCAGATATGCCTCATTTAATTTTCTGAGGAAATCTCCTCCAAATCTAGAGAAGACTCCAGTTAAGGACGCCAAATTTGGAGAACCCACAGGTTTTGGAGGCGCCTCTAAAACTCTGCCAGAATAATCTTGGAGTTAACTGTAGTTTAATTAATTCAAAACTAGATTATGTGGCTATTGGTGCACTAAGCACGTTTTAATGCAATCCGCATTAGAAAACAAGATTAGCACTAAACATTTGTTTAGGGGTAATATACCCTGTATTAAAATTAACTATGCACATAATCAAAACTCTACTCCTGGTTATAACATAAGGTCTTATGGGGAGGGGGCTGGCCCCCTCCCCTCCAAACCCCTACTGCTCGGACCACTTGATAACAAATATAAGCCGCATACAATGTCTATTAAGACCTTTGGTGGTGGCTCGATGGTAAGGGAAGAGAGTAGTGTGGGGGAGGTCGCGGGATCGAGCCTTGATCTCTGCCCATCCCCATATAAAGTTTTGAGCCAAAATCATTTAAACTCGTCCTTTGGACTTTGGAAACATATTGTAATGTTAACCTTCAGACTTGGATATGATAATTGTGCCCATATGATATATATATATGTGTGTGTGTGTGTGTGTGTGTGTGTGCGCGTAGACCTTTGATATATGCCTCCCAAAATATAATATATGCCAACAACAAACTTTAATGAAATTCGACCATTGTAAATAGTTTTCCAACTAGACTGTGGTATAAATATGCAATTCAGACTTTGGATAGGGTCCACCAAAGGGGGCATGTGGCGGCCCCTAGCTGCACCACGTATCAGCCTCTGGTTAGGCTGTCCCCAACCATATTAAAAAAAATTCGAATTCAACCTTAGAAGCAAATTCATAAAAAAATTTCACCTTAAAAACTAGCCGGTGAATCCTGAAGTGACACTTGTCACAATGTCATTGGGAAAACTGAATAATATTCCCATAATATTTTTAAATTTGCTGATTGGACTACCATGTCACCAACCTGTTACTTCTGTAATTTTTTTAGCTGTTTAGGAAAACGAACAACGGGCTCTATCTTCTTCATCCAGACTCTGTTTTCGACAAAACGAAATGTGTTGGATTCCTGGTGACAATCTCTTCACTTTCATTTCGTTTCCAATAAATTTTGAGCACTTTAATTTTTGAGCTTTTACACTGAGCACCTGATCATTTGCAATGTGGGTTTCCTCAGTCATCAAAACATTCTTGAATTCCTCCCAAACTCCGTCAAGTCGTTCTTCTTTGATTCCACTTTCTTTTCCAAAAACTATATTAGTTGTTTATGTACTTTGAACATTTGGAACTTTGGAAGAAGATGCAGATGCTTTTGTACTCTCTGAGTTCATACTGGAGTGTTTTACTAGAAATTATGGTAGATGAGCTATCCTCTTCTAATGATATTTATTAAAACTAATTAACTCATTGGGAGTCAATCAATCAGAGGCTAGTCTTTCTACCATAGAAAATTCTGGGGACGTTTCAAATAAATCATCAAACTTATCAGGCTCGTTAAAAAACAACCTGATGGCATCTTTTGCTCAATTTCTCAATTTCAAGCAAGGC